>PVLC010004041.1:0-89479 GCA_004027655.1 Graphiurus murinus
GTACTGGGGATTGAACTCAGAGGCATTCTACCTCCGAGCTACACCCCCAGCCCTATTTTTTATTCTTTATTTTGAAACCGAGTCTCACTAAGTTGCAGAGTGCCTCACTAGGTAGCTGAGGCTGGCCGCGAACCCGGATCCTCCGGTCTCAGCCTCCCGAATGCTGGGATTACAAGCGTGCGCCACCACGCCCGGCTTCCTAACCCTATTTTATTTTTTATTTGGAAACAGGATCTCACTAGGTTGTTGAGGCTGGGTTTGAATCTGTGATCCTCCTGTTTCCGCCTCTCAATTACAGGTGTGTGCCACCAGGCTCGACTTCAACAAATATTTAGGTTGTGTCCTGCAGGCAATGGGGATGAACATAACATATGAAATCCTGTCCTATCTAGATTGTGTGGGGGATTCCCCCCAACTTTGAAAAACTTGTGGTTCAGCATATATACAGAAAAGTGGGGATATTAAGTGTACAGTTTGGTGAGTTTTTGCTTTGTGTATACCAATGTAACTACCACCCAGATAAAGAAATAGAATATTTCTGAAATCTCAGGGATTTTAAACATATTTTTATTGGTAACTATACATCATAGTGAGATCCAAAGTGATCCCTTGCTCTCCTCCCCTCTTCCCAGAGATGTTAGTGAGATTGGTAGCAATACCTTTATATATAGACATAACATTATTTGACCTGTTTCCTTCCTCAAGCCTCCTTTTTTCGCTCTTCACCTCCCAACCTCAGTCCCCTTCCACTATTCTACTGGTCTTTCTCCTCATTTATCTAAAGTCACTTTTGTTTCTCATTTTTTTCTAGCTTTATTATGCGAGAAAAAACATATGACCCTTAACTTTCTGGGGCTGACTGCTCTTGCTCAGCATAATACTCTCCATCCATTTTCCTGCAAATGACATAATTTTGTTCTTCCTTATGACTGAGTAAAATTCCATCGTGTGTATATACCACATTTTATTTATCCATTCATCTGTTGATGAACACCTAGGTTGGTTCTATAATTTAGCTATTGTGAATTATGCTATCATAAACAGTATACATGTAAAGCTATTGTATTCTGACTTTCATTCTTTTGGAAAGATATTGAAGAACAGCATAGCTAGGTCACATGGTATTTTCATTCCTAGTTTTTTGGAGAATTTTCATACTGATCTCCATAGTGGTTGTACTAATTCACAATCCCACCAAGGGGGTAGGAGAGTTCCTATTTCCTCATGTCCTCAACAACATTTATTATTGTGTTCTTGATGATTTCCATTCTATCTGGAGTTAGATGGAGTTAAATGTAGTCCTTTTTTTTTTTTTTTTCATGTTTCTATCCAATCAATGCCACCCGCATCTCACCCCTGTCTCTACTGTAGGTAACCACTGTTCTCATTTCAATTACCATAGAATAGTTTACCTCTTGATTTCATTTAGATGAAATCATATAGTGCATACCCTTTCAAGTTGCTCTTTTATATTTGGTTTCTTTCAGTAAAGAAAAATGTTTGCAAAAATCATCCATGTTGTTGAATATATTACTGGTTTGTTGGTTTTTATTGCTGTATAATATATCTTCCCTTTATTTTCAGTATTGGGGATTGAACCCAGGACCCGGCACATGCTAGGCAAGTGCTCTACCACTGAGTTACATCCCCAGTTCACATTGATGTATATTTTATTCAATAAATATATTATTATTTATCCATTCTACTGTTGCCAGGTAATGGTTTGTTCCATTTTAAGCTTTTATAAATAAAGATGTATGGACATTTTATATAGACCTTTTGATGGACTTATGCATTCATTTCTCTCACACATATAATTAAGTGTTGAATTCTTTGTGATAGGTAAGCTTTGGTAACCTTAGGATGCAGTGACAGTTTTCCAAAATGATTGTAACAATTTATAGGCTCATCAGCAATGTATGAGATTCCAGTTGCCACTGGGAAAAGAGACAGAATCTAAATATAATAAGTTAGGTAGAATGTTAGAGGGCAATAAATGTTATGGGAAAAATAAAACAGGGAAAAGACTGAACTTGAAATAGTGGGTTCATTTACGTGGCCCTATTTATCTTTTTCTCACCATTTAATATTCAGCATCTTCACAGATAATTTGGTCATCAGTTAAAGGAAAAAAATACTTTTTGAGCATATACCATGTATCTAGTACTATGTTAAGGAGATACAAAAGCATAAGGGAAGGCTCTGGATTTGAGAAAGTGTATAGTACAGTTGGAAGTCACAATGGGCACAAGGATCAATCAGAAAGGGGGCAGTGCTGCCCCAAGACAGACTGTCACGGATGGGAGCTTGAGGAAGGGAGAGAAAGTGTCAATTCTAGCAATGATGGGGGTTCCAGAAGAAAGGCAGAAGTGTGCTCCAGAATATGACTTTTTTCTCACTTTTCCTGTATTTTCTTTCTCTCTTTGTTTTTTGTTTTTGCGGGGGGGGGGGTGATAGGGTTTGAACCCAGGAGCATTCTATTTATTAGCTACACCTCCAGCCCTATTTTATTTTTTATTTGGAAACAGGGTCTCACTAAGTTGCTGAGTGAGGCTGGCTTTGAACCTGTGATCTTCCTATCTCAGTTTCCCAAGTACTGGAATTACAGTGTGTGCCACCATGCCTGGCCTACTTTTCCTCTATTTAAATCCTTTCTCTTTTTGTGTGTGTTCAAAAAGGCCTCAAGATGCCTTCCTGGAGCTGGGAGGTTAAGGACCCCTTTTTGTTCTTCTAGATTTCCATCATTGGCTGCATTCGTTCTTTCAATAGACATGGCTCCAGCCTGGTGCTGGCCACTTTTCTAAATGACAAAAAAAATATATAGATGCATCAAAATAGTCTCTGCCCTCAAGAAGTTTATGGTCTAGTAAGAAAGAAAAAAATAGTTGTACAGAACTACAACAAAAGAGAAAGGAAAATGTTTGAAGAAAGGTGTTAGTCAAGCATTTCAAGTATTTAGATGACAGAAAGATTTAGAGAAATCAAGTAGCCAAAATTATTTAACGTAAACAACACACATGTGTGCACACTCTCTCTCCACTCATGAGTACACCCACCCTAGAATCAGCCATTCCTGCAGCCAGGAGCAGAGCCTGGGTTTGGCTGAGTAGGGTTCTTTTCTGTGTTGCACCTTTTTCTATCACACTCTGAGAACGAATTCTCCAAATGCTACATAGAAAAAGACACTCTCCTTGTGGCTCCTGCCGTCCTATCATGGGGATTTGGTAAATTCCAAGACAACCTGAGAGGAATCCGACTCTTGATCTCTGAATGGTACTAGTACTCGCTGGCTGACAAATGTGGCTTGGGGAGAGACAGAAACAGGGCAAAGAGAATGCAGAAGCAGAAGAAAGGAGGTGGAGTGAAGAAAGAAATAGGAAAGTCCTGAAGAAGAGGGCATCTGACACTGCCACCCTTGTCTTCAGGCACCTCGAGGTGTCATGGCCTTGCACTCCTATTGAATATGGCAGCTACGATTTAGAAGAAGCCATAAGAATGGTGGGTCTGGGTCCACTCATCTTTGTCCTCCTCCTGCTCTGCTTCTGAGAAGCTATAACATTATAGTAAAACAAATATAATGCTAGGCCCTCATGCTTCATATGGATGAGGCCACACTCTGGAGATAGAGGAGCTGGAAACTGAGCTGGAAGGATCCAGCAAACTGCCCTGGATTATCTACCGCTGAAGAAATGCTATCCTTGGTGTTATTTTGGGTCTTCAGTATTCACAGTTAAACTGAATCCTAATGGATAAAGAACTGTTTCTGATACAAGATGGTTTTCCTGACAAACTAAAATTTACAAACCAATTACCAGATGATTACTATTACACATGATGAGAGCTACTATGATCTTTCTTCCAATTATATTTTAAATCACAAAATTAATTTTATACTTTCAAACACTATAGAGATATTATAGTAAAGACTGACAATTTCTCTTTTAAATCCTCCTCTCTCCTTCCTATTCCACTCTCAGCCTCTAAAATAAGCATTTTTAAGTGTGGGGATCATCTCTTGGGCCCTTATCTAGACATTTACAAACACACTGAGGTCCTCACATACTTTCGTTTAAAAAAATGTCCTAACATGCATGTTATTCTGCTTTTAAAAAATTATTTAACAATATAGTATGAATTCTATCTATACTGGTGTATTCTTTTCAACCATTTTGAAGTACTTCATAAATATGAATGAATCACATTAACCAGTTGCCTCTTGATATCCTTCTAGGTTGTTTACAATTTTCAAATCACAAATACCCTTCAATCAACACCCCCATGCTCATGAGTGAGAAGTCGAGTGGATTGCTACAAGTGCATTTGCAGAGTTTTGACCTTTCAAAGTGAACTTTGACATTTTTAAGAGTTGAAAGTCATATGGCAGTGTTTTGCTTTGTCTCCCAAGAGCAGCTACAAGATGGCAGAACTAAAGAATAAGGTAGGCTAGTGGGAAGTCCAGATGTCCAGTTTAACCTCTTAGTATTAGGAGGTTGGAACTGAGGGAGGCCTTAAGTCTGGGGAAGGGGCAGAGCCTGGAGTCACATCTGACCTGTGGCCAGCTGAGCTGAAAACCCCTGAACCCAAAGTATCTTCTTCTCCCAACTTTGCACATTGCTTGTTGAGGCTGATTGGGAAAAGACCTTCCCAGGAACAATTGCACAATTCTGCCATTTGGTTTACATTCCCCTCATCATATCTGATTTTAACAAACAATTCAAACTCTGCTGAGTGATGTTCATTTTACGAGTGCCCTGCTACTCTGGGATCAGCGCACACCATCGCATTGGCTCACAATTTCCCAAGAGCAATAAATGAAATCAGCCCAGGGTGCATTTTAAGCAGGAGACTGGATCTATAAAGGCCAACTATTTCGGGAAGGAGGCCAGAGGCTTCCTAACCAAACAAGTATAAACTCCGTTTTCTTTTGCAGTCAACCATTTCCTTTCATTCCCAATCTATTTCTGGAGCCATGGAATAGGTCACATCCTTCTCAGCATATCGTTGCTCAGCAGAAGTTCGTGAATTATTGACCAGTCTTGGTGCCTTCAAACTCTGGACCAGAAGTTCTTGACCTTTCTTTGGTCTGTGGATACATTTGGCAGCCTGCTCAAGTCCATGAACTCCTTTTCAGAATAATGTTTTTAAATACTTGACATGAAATACATGGTATTACAAATTAAACAAGTCATATCCAAATATAGTTATTAAAATGTGAAAAACAAGCCCGGCATGGTGGCACACGCTTGTAATCCCAGTATTTGGGAGGCTGAGACTGGAGGATCCGGGTTTGTGGACAGCCTCAGCTATTTAGTGAGGACCTCCATAACTTAGTGAGACCCTGTTTCAAAATAAAGACTAAAGAAAACAGGACTAGGGGTATAGCTCAGAGATAGAATGCCCCTGGGTTCAATCCCCAGTACTGCAAAAAAAAAAAAAGTGAAAAACAGCCTAGTAGGTGGTGCACACCTCTAATTTCTGTACTTGAGAGGCTGAGACAGGAGGATTGTAGGTTCAAGGACAGCTTCAGCAAGTAAAGAGATTCACATCAACCTAAGGAGACCCTGTTTCCAAATAAGAAATAAATTCAGGCTGGGGGCATAGCTCAAAGGTAGAATGCCTCTGGGTTCAAGTCCCAGTACCACAAAAAGAAATGTGAAAAACAAATGCAAAATATAGTATGCATGTTTCTTTATTAACATAAAAGATAATGTACAACATAGGTCTAATAGCTAACATGATTTTGAAGAAGTGATAAGTGTGAATAGTAGTTCAAGATGTCTGTGGTAAATGAAAGGCAAATGAATACTTCTGTGATTTCTAGTGGTAACAGAGTCAAGGGTGCTACTAATACCACTGTGTCTGTTGCCTACCCTCATAAAGGAAACTCACAATTTTAGTTTGAGGATAATGAAAAGTGCAATTTTTTTCCCGTCCATGTTCACAGGTCCTAAACTCTAGTTTAAGAAGGCCCACAATCTCTTGCCTGCTGGTCCTCTCATCCTGACGTCCCACAGGCAACTCCAGTTCAGAGTGGAATCAACTCTCCATCCTGTACTTCTTGGGATGATGGATGAGTCATACCCTTCTATCACCCAAGCCTGAAACCTGGGTGTGACCTGAGGCTGCTTTCTCCCTCACTCCCACATCACTCCAGTGCTCAGCATTCCTCCTCTGAATCTCATTATGCCCATTTTGCCATGCCCTCCAGTGTCACCTGGATGGACTTTTGCACTGGCCTCTGGCCCCTCCAGTCAGTCCTCCCATTGCTGCGGGAGTGACTTCCAGAACCGCAATATGTGCACAGTTTCAGTATGTGTAAGCCCTTTTGTGACTGTAGGATAGAGCCCAGTCTTGTTAGTGGACCAGAGAAGGCCTTCTGCCACATTTATGTCCCTGTCACTTGATCCCTTACCAGCACTCCAGGTCCCAATCATAAAGAAGGGCTACCACCTCTCCTTCAACCCAGGACACCTAACCCTCCTCTACCCTGCGCCCCTGGTCAGTGCTCTCTGATTTTGACTCATCTCACAAGAATGTTCAAAGAATACCTTTTCCATGAATCTTTCTTAACCTGCTTGGTAGGTGTGAGTGTAAACGGGTTATATGTGTGTACACACACACACACACACACACACACACACACACACACACACACACAGTTGGTTGACCATTTTCTCCTTAGTTTCCTTACCACATAGTAAATATTTCCATTAATAGCATCTGTAATATTTTATGTGGCCTCTTTTTCATATAACAATCTCTTTCTAATAGACACCATGAGCTCCACAACGGCTGGTACCATGTTTTTTGTTTTGTTTTTGTTCGATTTCCCTTTGTATCTCAAACATCTAGCACACATACTATGCTTAATAAACGCATGAGCATGTTTAAAAGATAAATAACCAAAGAAGGAATGAACTCATTAATGAGGAGAAAGAGCTCCACCTATAATTTCTTGCATTTAAATAGAATGTTAAATGTGGTATTGAATTATATTAAAGAGTAGTGTAGAGCTAAAAACAGAACCTCTGTAATCTCATTGATTCTTCAACCATCCTGTTGGGCATGCTCCAAGAGGAGTTCTGTGAGGGAGCTAAGGGATGGAAGAGGCCTGCATTCTGCTTTGTGTCTAAGTTTGAGAAAGAGAAACCAGACCTCCATCCTTGGCATCACTGTTGACTTACTATGAAACATGTTCTGGGAAGTATAGGCATTGCTGATCTCGGAACTCATGTTTCTGCCATTAAATGGGAATTCCTATCTCTAGTCAAAACAAATTCCAGGTTTGGAGAGTCAAGGAGGTTACTGAGCAGAAGTCCTGTATGTCTAACAGAACAAAATCATGATTTTTACTTTCTACTTTAGCAAGCAAGCCTATGTTTTCTATTTTCTGGAACCAAATGCCTGACATTCTTACTTGATCTCCATCCCCTCTCTTTGGCTCAATATTTCCTTTTTAAAATGGGTGTTATTCCTCATTCACCACATTAATTTGCAAGTAGCCATTAGATAGTACTGACCTATCCGTGCAATTATTTACTGGTGTTGCTGAGGTAGGGACACTGTAATTTTCTAGAATTTTTCCAGACCAGAAATCAGATTTGACCTTTTCGCTTTGCTCGGTTCCATGCTCAGCACAGCATTATTCTATGGGCTAATAAAGATGTTTATGAGTTGTTATGATTACTATTTGAGGATCGCTGTCTTTGGAAATATTATTGCATTAACATTACTGTGTGCCTCTGGCCAGCAAGACTCTCCTTATGCTGTTAAGTGCATGTGAAGTAGTTGGGTAAAAGCAATGGCCTCCAGTTAACTCGCTAGAGCATTTGGCTTCCTTGTTAGGAAGGCCCTCATTATCACAGACTTGAGAATCTCTGCCAGGTACAAGACAAATGCAGTGGTGCCACAGTCATTCATCAAATGAAGGGAGAGAGTGACCTTTGCCATCCATTAGGATGAGATGAAAAGCTTTGGTGTTAGCTTAGTTTAAATGGTGTACATGCCCACACCTAGCTTTTCAAATCCAGAGTCAGGGCATTGCTGGGAGTCATTTGGCTGAGATTTCTGCTCCTGCACAGAGGGATGCTTTCTGTAATCCAGTCTCTAATTCTGAAAGTCCACAGCCTTTCATTGTTTTCTGTGCTGTGATGCTTTTCAGGACAGGAGACATCTTTTGCTAGATGTTGTTAGAATACATAGGCATTTAGTTGCAGCTTCTTAAAGGGGGAAGAAAATCTCCCACCGAAGCTAGCTGTGATTTGCAAGGTCTCCCTTTTTTCTTATTTTGGAAACATGAAGCACATATTTCTATGGCTAATTAGTATTTCCAAAGGAAACTCAGAGACAAGGCAAGCAATCCAGAAAGTTTTTAATTTGTAGAAATGTTTTGGTTTTGATGTAGCCAAGGCAGTTAACACACATACTTTATCAGAAGCAAGAAGGTTGGGAAAGACTGGAGGTCTCAAGAATTTGTGGGTGCTCTGCTTTCAGAGCCTTTGATCTCTGCACATAGAATTGTGGGCTAAGGATGCAGACTGAGCAAGGGAGGTCAAAGGAATGGACCCCTCTACTCAAATTCCTGGACCTCCACCTTGATATGTATCTACATTGTGTGTGTGGGGGGGTGTAACTGGGGATTGAACCCAGGGATGTTCTACCTCTGAGCTATACCTCAGCCTTTTTTGTGTGTGGAACTAGGGGGTTGAACCCAGGGACTTTCTACCTCTGAATTACATCTCCAGCCCCATTTTTTAAATCTTTATTTTGAAACAGGGTCTCACTAAGTTTCAGAAGGCCTAAGTAGCTGAGGCTGGCCGCAAATTTATGATCCTCTTGTCTCAGCCTCCCAAGTACTGGGATTACAAGCGTGTGCCACCATGCGTGGCTCTATCTTTTTTTTTTTTTTTTTTTTTTTTCTTATAAGGGTCCCTATAGGTTGCTGAGAATTTGCTGTGTTACTGAAGATATCCTTGAACCTGAAATCCTTCTATTTCAGCCTCCCAATTATTGAGATTACAGGAATGGATGCACCACCACATCCAGCTATGTGTATCTATTTTGATTCCCTCCTGCCAACCCCTAGACTACTCTAACCCTTAAAAGGACCTGGTTGCCTTTGAGACTAAACTAGGGCAAGAGAAAGTAAGGTTGCCATCTGGTCCAGGGTGTTCGATCCTCTCTAGGAAATAAGAAGGGGTGCTGGGCCATAGGCTGAGGTTGCATGGGGCAGGGCACCTACCCAAGCCCTCTGTCAAGGAGTGCCAGGATCCTGGGGCCAGATCAGAGCACAAAGAGCTGTCTCCAAAAGTGCCAGGCCAAAGGAGTAAGGGAGAGGAAATTTTAGGTAACTAATCCCAAAGTTCAGAGATGTAAAGCCTTTCTCAAGAAAGGCTCAGAGTATGTAGAGTATGAGCTAAGATGAAATGGAGGAGCTTACTATTTTCCAGCTGCACCTTATATATATTAGTCAAGGGCATTCATGAGTTGACATCAATCCTCTTTCCTGTGTCAGAAAAAGGCATTCCTCTGACCTCTATTCCAAAGCTAAGGCCTCTGTCAGTGTGCTAGATTCCAGATCCCTCCACCTTCCCTACCACCATTGTCCTGGTTTAGATAAGTGTCCCCCAAAGTTCTTTGTGTTACAGGCATGATCCCCAGGGATGCTATTGGGAGGGGGCTGTGCACCTTTAGGAGGCTGAGCCTAGTGGGAAGTCTTTAGGTCATTGTGGGGCATACTCTCAAAGGAGATTGTGGAACCCTGGTTTATCCTCTCACTCTTGCTCTTGCTTTCTGGATCATGCTATAAGCAAGTTTGCCCTGCTGCATGCTCCTGCTATAATCAGATATCCTCGCCAGAGGCTCAAAGTCATGGGGCCACTTGGACTTGAACCAGAAACTCCAGAACTATGACTCAAAATAACCCTTTTATTTTTATAAATAAACTTGTTCAGATATTTTTGTTATAGTGACAGAAATCTGTCTAATACAACCATGTCCTAAATTACTCTATCTCTCGTATCTTCAATCTTTCTCTCTCCACTGGATCTTTTTTCCTTCTTTCCTTGTTTCCTTCTTTCTTTTTTTCATTGCTAGAGATTGAACCCTCAGCCTCCCACATGTGAGTCAAGAACTCTACCAGGCAATATCCCCAGTGCTTTCCACTGCATCTTTCATATCATCCTATACACCTATCCTATTTTTTCTTATCCCAGGAAACTAAAAATTTTCCCAGAGCTGGCTCAAGAGAGAGAGAGAGACAGAGATACAGAGAGAGGAGTCATTTATGTTTAAGAGTGTCTACATAGTTCATAAAACTGTCTTTTATAAAGTCAGAAAATTATTACAAGGGTCAAGATGGAGAGGAGGGAGAGAGTATACAGCAGGTATAGGGATTGATAATATTCCATATCTTGACCTGAGCAGTGGAAATTTAGTTTTTTTTTTAATTTGTTGACTGAACACATAGTTTATATGAAGCTTTCTGTGAGTATATTACAATTTTTTAAGTTAAGACATTTTTAAATATTAAAAATATTAATCCTGTGCATGGAGTTCAGTCTCTTCTTCATCTCTCATCTTTCCTTCTATATATGGGCTTCTTGTAGGGCAGGTTCTCTACACAGCAAAAACGTTTACCAGGGGCACACCTCACAGTTCGCAATCCAAAGTTTAACAAGGACACCTGTGCTATGAAATCTACATGTCAAATCTCTGGGAACATATTCATGCTCCACGTGGGTGTATGTCCACATTTAGTGCTGGAAGACTAGTTTTCTCTGTAGTGAGGACAGAGGCCACTGATTTGTAATGTCTGCCAATTTCTGTAGTGTAAATATCTCCATCATGGCTCATTTCAAGCTATTAATGCAATGCCACTTGTTAACCCCACTCTAGAACATCACTATCACATCACTGATCAAATTGCTGTGGCCAGGGCGATGAGATATATACCCTTTCCATCTTGGGGCAAAATGTACAGTATAGTTTGGGCAGGACAGCATGGAGATCTACTTCAACCAAATTACATGGAGTGGGGAAGGGTGGGTGACCAAGGATAGATGAACTAGCATGACATAAAATGGAACAAATGCTATTCAGTTGAAAATGACTCATGCCCATTGGACTTGGACTTTCTTTTTCCCCCCCTTTTCCATTCCTCTTCCCATTCTGTGTGTTTCCTCTGTGTGGTCTCATCCATCTCCACAGCAGCAATGCTCCTGCCATAATGATATTCAAAGTCCACCTCTTCAACCCTGACTTGGCTTCTGAGCTCCATTCTCATATATCACCTGTCAATTGGATATCTCCATCCAGATGCTCCCATAACCGCAAATTGCATTTCCATAACTGAATTCATTTTCTCTCCCCACAAGCATTATGCTTCTTTTTGACTAGTTATAAATGTCAAAAGCATCTTTGACTTATTTCATGCTCTCTCACCCTCAAACTCCAACACACACACAGCTTGAGACCTATCGGTTTGTGCCTTTACAATATCCGCCATATGTATCCCTTTATCTCCCTTCTAGGACCATTGGCCACACTGTCTCACATCTTACCTCTAACAATGACTACTTACCTGGTTTCCAAGCCTCCTCCCATGCACCCAAACTTCAAACATAATCTTTCCAAAATATAAATGATTGTGCCTTTTCCCTGGGTTAATCGGTTAATCTCTCCTCTCTCCTCCTCCTCCTCTTCCTCCTCCTCCTTCTTCTTCTTCTTCCTCTTCTTCTTCTTCTTCTTCTTCTTCTTCTTCTTCTTCTTCTTCTTCTTTCTCTCTCTCTCTCTCTCTCTCTCTCTCTCTCTCTCTCTCTCTCTCTCTCTCTCTCTCTCATGTGTATGTGTGTGGTACTGGGGATTGAACCCAAGGCTGTTCTACCTCTGAGGTATACCTCCAGTCCTAATTTTTTTATTTTGAAACAGAGTCTAAGCTGCTGAGGGCCTTGCTAAGTTGCTGAGGCTGGCCACAAACCTACAATCCTCCTGTCTCAGCCTCCCAAGTACTGGGATTACAGGCATGAGTCATCACGCCCCAACTGGGTCAAATACCCTTTGAAGACCTCTATGTGCCCAGCATCAAGTCCATATTACTTATCATGGCACACTTGGCTTTTGACATCTGATCTAATCCCCCTGCACCCTGGTCACACCACCATTCCTAGGCTGCCCAGCCTTCAGGTGTCCTGTTCTTTCTGCCTTGAATTCCTTTCCTGCCCACTATATTGATGGATGAGCCCACTCTCAACTTTAGAACTATCTGTGCTCCAGCTGTTAGTGGTCTAGATGCTTATAATAACATTTATACTGTATCATGGTTAGCTGTTTGTTAATAAATGTTCTTGAATAAATGAATGAACCAATAGATGGATGAATTCCAAGTATATAGCAGTGGGAATGGCGTGTAGATCTGATTCACTAAGCTCTTCAGAACTGATCTTTATTTCAATGACCAAACCCCCATTCTCCCTTATAAACAGTAAAAGTTTTGTTTCCATGTTAACAATAATAATTATAGTAACAACAATAATAAATCCTCTAGACAGAGTCCTGACAGTCAGGGCCATGAGCTCATCAGGCAACAATTGGCTGAAAGACACTGACAGTTGAGACCACATTTCCTTAAAAAAAAAATCTGTATTTACATTTCATATCCAGATGAATACACTTTCTCTTATTTCATTTATAATCATACTATTAACAAATTATTTTTGAGCATTTCTCTTCAGCTGCATCTATCTGTTGAAAGGCACTGTGCTGCATAATATGGCAACAAAACCTTTTTGTAGTAAAGCTGGAATCACTGTGAATCCTCAGGCATTGTCAGTTTTTTGGGTGAGTCAGTGCATTAAAGGGCAAGGGAATTAACTCTCATTATCTCTCACTTTGCCAAAAGACAAATTTAGGTGCAAGAAAAGTCAAGTCTGACTTGGGAAAGAATTTGATCAGCGTGTTCCTAGTCCTCACTCCAGTTTCTAGGACACACTTGCTTTCTTAAGTAGGATTGAATAACTCCAAGTGGGAAATTAAGTAAATAGAACTGATTACCAAAGAAATAAGGCTCTTGTTATCATGTAAATGGTAGCACTGAAGGAGAAGAACCAAAGGTCGAACCAAAAAGGATAGACTGTGGAACAGACATGGAGTCCAACCAGAATATTTTTAGAATCTCATTTGTCAGTTGCAAGTTCTAGAAGACAATATAGTTTTAAAGTTTAGTGCCATTCTAATTATAACTCCCAAGATTGCTTGATATTTGCGTTAATATTTGAAGTTAACACTATTCCTATGGCAGGAATGGATGATATAGGGGATTCCTCCTCCTATGCTCAAGGTCAACAACAACATAGAATTGCAGCATTCATTACTGTGATCTGTATGCCTGTCTTCGAATCTTCTGCACAGCATTATTGGTGACAATTATCAATAATCCATCTCCATTGGCCCACATTTCAGTTGGGGGCTCACCAAAGCAGATGGTACATTCAAACTGGTCATTTTAGGCTCTTTGATACAGGGACTATTGTTAGCCTTTGCCACTCTTAGACCTGAATGGACAAGTGGTTGTGAGAATCCAGACGTGGCTGTATGGAGAGGGCATTTGAGGAGAGCCTTTGATGGAATGACACAGCTTTTGCAATGAGGCAGGGAGGAAGCTGGGGGAAAAAAACACCCAACCTCGCTCTTCTCTCACCCCTAGCCTCCTGCCGGTGTGCTCCATTAACCAAGCCCTGGTGGCGCAGTCTATACAAGTCAGCCCCGATGCACAGAGCAGAGTGGAGAACAGATCTGGAATGGACACTGGAGGAAATCTGGTTGGTGCCAGGTTAAAAGTGTGCTGCTGTTTCTAGTTCATCTCACTGTACTGTCTTCTACAGATGAATACAAAGGTGAAACAAAGCCTGATGGGTGCACATACTAGGATGCCACTGACCTTCCAGGTCTTCATTTCCCAGGAGTGAGGCAGCAGGAGTGAGCCTGCAGACCTCTCCACCGGATGATGCAATTATCCAAGTTTAGCATTCTAAACCCTCTGGATTGTTGGCAGGGAAGCACCAGCCGATATTGTTAGAGAAATGTGATAGACTGTTTTGTTTCTAACACGTCTCAAGCAAAGCTCCCAAGAAAAAAATTTCCTCCTTTTCATCTGTCTGCAGATGGGATCCTTGTTTCTCTGTAGGCATCTGTGAGAGTTACAATCTTCCCATCTGCACCGTAGCCAGCAGAGAAGGGAGAGCTCTCCAGAGAGTTTATTCATACCCAGTCTGTATAGTCTTGAGTGAAACCTGATATCTCGACTCCAAGCATCTTGCAATCTGCCATCACCCAAATGTGTCTTTGAGGTGTCATCCCAGTGGTGGTTTTTGTGCTGTAAATAGGAAGTTGTGGGTTTCTTTTCTGTTGTGGAAAATGTTTATGTGCCAGTTTTCACAAATAAAAGGTTCAAAAATGGCACCTGGTACATTATCGGAGGGACCTCAAGAGTGGAGAAAGTCTTGTTCAAGTAGGGTTTGCATTAGCATCTGGGTTGGAGGAGTTCAACTTGGTTAACTGTAATACATACTGCAGATAAAAAAAAAAAGGTAGAAAGAAGAAAATGGATGCTAAAAATGAATTTCACATATTGCTCTTCTCTCCCTTTTGTATGACGGTACCAAATAGGGTGCCAAAACAGAGAAGTACAAATATATATCCATATATAATTGGCCACTATTTCTCATCTGGTCATTTAAAAATTCATTTGATATTTTTAGTCAGTGTATCTTATTCATAGTGTTTCATCAGAAAAATGAGAAGAATGTTTCATAGCATATTTTCTAGTTGTACATGTTTATAGCAGCACAATTCACAATAGCCAAATTATGAAAACAGCCTCAGTGTTCATCAACAGATGAATGATTCACAAAACTGGTATATACACACAATGGAGTTTTACTCAGCCATAAAGAAGAACAAAATTATGTAATTTACAGGAAAATGAGTGGAACTTGAGAATATTATGCTAAGCAAGATTAGCCAGTCTCAGAAAGCAAATAGTTGTACATGTGTTCTGATACATGGAAGCTAGAGAGAAATTGGGTAACAAAAGATACTTCAGGTAAAGGAGTAGAAACTCCAATGGAGCAATGAAGGGGAGTAAGGGGGGAAGGAGGAGGATAGAGACCTAATGAAGGTAACAGTTTATTTTGTTTATTAATTAGTGCATTGTAATCATACATCTTTGGTAGGTACAAGCTGATAAAGGCATATATGCACATATTTCTCATTTAAACCCTCCCTCCCAATTCCCACCCCACTCACTTGCCCTCCTCCTTCTCAAGTTCAGTTTAGTGATTGACTTTGATATATTTGTGAAAGTACATCATGTGCATTACGATGCCCCCCACCCTCATCCATCCCCTTCAGTTAAGTCAACTTCTTTGCTTATGTAGGGTTTCTCCTTTTTCATCTGGAGTCTTCCTTAGGCCCCATATTCTCCCTAGCATCTATATATTAGGGAGAACATATGCTTTTTTTACTCTTTATGAATGACTAATCTCACTTAACATAATGTTTTCCACTTCCATTCATTTCCCTGCAAAGAACATGATTTTGTTCTTCTTTATGGCTGAGTAAAATTCCATTGTGTACATATCCCATAGTTTTGTAATCCATTCATCTGTCAATGGACAGCTTGGCTGTTTCCATAGTTTGGTAATTGTGAATTGTGCAGCTATAAACATAGATACACATGCGTCGGTCTGATAGTTTGGTTTCCATTCTTTTGGGTAGATACCCAGAAGTGGTATTGCTGGATCATTTGGTAGGTTCATTTCCATTAGTCTGAGGATCCTCCATATTGTTTTCCAAAGTAGTTGCACTAATTTGCAATCCCACCAACAATGTATTATGGTTCCCACTTCTCCACACCCTCACGAGCATTTGTTGTTGTTCATGTTTTTTTATGATTGCCATTCTGATTGGAGTTAGGTGAAATCTCAAGGTAGTTTTGATTTGCATCTCTCTGATTGCTAATGGTGTTGAACATTTTTTCAAACATTTATTGGCCATTTGTATTTCTTCTTTTGTGAGGTGTCTATTTAGATCCTTTGCCCATTTTTTGATTGGGTTATTTGTTTTCTTAGCTGTGAGTTTCTTGAGTTCCCTGTATATCCTAGATATTAGTCCTCTATCAGAAGAGTAGCTGGCAAAAATTTTCTCCCACTCTGTGGGCTCTTTGTTGAGGTTCTTGATAGTTTCCTTTGCTGCACAGAAGCTCTTCAGTTTAATGCAGCAAATCAAAGCAAGGTAACAGTTTAAATAATGCTATGTACATGTATGAAATCATCAATACCAATCTCAATGACATGTAAAGGAACAGGGAGGAAGGGAGCTGGGATCCAGAGGGAACACAGTAAGTGTTGTGCACATGTATATTCCCATCACTGGATACCTCAGTGTGATGTATAATTACAGTGCACCAATAAAAGTATAAAAAGTTTGTCTCATTTTAATATCCAAAGTCTATTTATAAAACAGCAAAACCTCTCTCCTTATCCTTTATGTTTAGAAATTGTCCAAAACCTTATAAATAATAAGCTTCAAAAAAATCCTTGTGAAAATGTGATTTCATTCTCCCTGGGCCAGGGAAATTACATTCAGGAAACAAAGGCCCAAAGCCATGGGACAGAGGGAAGAGCAGTTCTCTCTACCCTGTCTCCCTGCTTCCTGTGTCACAAAGGTCTCCCTGGCCTTTCCTTTTGCCCTGTGTCTCACCCTTCTCCCATGGTTCTGTCATCCCTGCATCCCAGACATTGACCCAATTTTATGTTTTCTTCCTTTCATTCCTCCTTAACATTCCTATTTCCTGCCTTCCCTGAGCCATCCATGACTTGGAGTCAAGCTCAAGAGGTGGTTGAGTAAACCGAATGCTCGCCAAGCCCACTTGTACTTCCTCTGCTCTGTTCATTCAGGTCAAATCTGTTTAGCCTACCATGGAAGAAACACTGAACTCAGCCTGTAGAGGGTCAGAAGGTGACTCCAGTGGTGCCTGCCTAAAGAAGGAGCCAACAACAACTCAAAGTTTTAACACATACAAAGGAATAAGTACAGAACTGGGGATCTGAATAGTGAGGAGCTTCCCGAGGAAGTGCTGGTTCTGACCAAGGATGGACGGGCCTGGAAGGCCTCAGGAAGGAAGTGGAGGCCATGGGTCTCCACCAGTGAAAGGTGAGCAGGGAAATCTCA
The DNA here is from genome assembly GCA_004027655.1 of Graphiurus murinus. Lineage (NCBI taxonomy): Eukaryota > Metazoa > Chordata > Mammalia > Rodentia > Gliridae > Graphiurus > Graphiurus murinus. The sequence goes on from PVLC010004041.1 coordinate 17,230, forward strand.
GTCAGTCAGAATATTCCTGGCCTGGGCTAGAGTTGTAGCTGCTCATCCAGGAGAGAGGACAGGCATGGGAGTGAGTGAGGCCACCCAAGGGAAGAACACTCAGCAGAGGTAGGGAGGTGGGGGAAGAGGAAGGAAAAGTGGGAGGCAGAGGCCAGGAGACTGGATATATTTGAGGAAGAGAAGAGGAAGAGGCCTGTGAGGGGGCTGAGAGAATACTGTCAGAGACTCAAGACAAACTAGGAGTTTCAATGGCAGGAAAACTTAGGGATGAAAGAAATTCCAAGAGAGGGAGTAGCTAAAAATAGTTATAATAGATGGCCTACACCTGTAATCACAATTCTTGGGTAGCTGAGACAGGAAGATCTGTTTCCAGACCAGCCTCTGCAACTTAGTGAGACCCTCAGCAACTTAGCAAGCCCCTGTTTCATAATAAAAAATAGTAAAAAGGACTAGGGATGTAGATCAGCAGTAAAATTCCCCTAGGTTCAATCCCCATTACCCATTCCCAAAAATAGTTATAAGAATAATAACCAACATTTATGGGCTACTTACTATGTACCCAGCATTACTCTAAGGTATCTAATAAAGATAAGAGTGGCAAAGCTAGGGCTGGTACCCAGCTTGATTGATGCCAACGCTCTTTATTCTACATATGCTCAATAGGGTGAAGACCTCTACCTTGCCTTTCCCATAGTGACTAAGAGACCACTGAGAGATTTCAGTAGAACATCGGACCGGTTTCTATAAAAAGAAGCAAAGGTATGGAATTTGGCATCTCTGGGAATTTGGGCAGCAAAACTTAAGAAACAGGGTGGTGACTTAAGGAGATATGAAGACATTTCTAAAATGAGAGCTACTTAGACATTAGATTGATTATGAGCTTAAAAATTGGAAAAGAGAGTCCCATTCAGGAGATGGGAGGAAGTGGGATCAGAAAGACAATAGAAAGATTATCTTGGAAAGATGAGGGACAGGGCTTCCTGCCTCTGAGATGAGAGGAGGAGGAAAAGATGAGTATTAAACAGAGCTGAGGTGCTGAGGGGGTTCAGCCGGGGTCACTCCATCTCCCCACTAGAGATTGTTATGCAAGGAACTGGGAACTCAGGTAACACAATGGTCTCTGTAGGTCATGTACTCGAAAACCCTGACCTCTACAAAGTAGTAAATGTCTACTTGGAATGCCTAAGAAGTATATTGGGGACACAGAATGCAGAGTAGGGGAATAGCACTGGTGTGGGGTGAAATGGAAGTTGTTTGTGAAAGTAAGCCATCCTGAAGACTCGCATTGCAGTTGAGTGCCTAGACTGTTATCCCTAATGATTTGGGGCCAAGGGAAGAATAGACAGAATAGTTCATATACTTTATACCAGAGAAACCTCTGATAAATTAGAAGTCGCCTTGGCAGAAAACAGTATTGTGAATGCCCATGTCAAAAGGTTCTCTGTAGCACAAACCCCACCAAACAAATGCTTGAGGTAGGAGCTTCTGAACTGCCCAGAGAACTTAGGCCAAGGCAGGAGAAAACCTCACTTACTGACACTTCATATGCCTCTCTTCATTGACCATAGAGCAAGTTCAGAGGCCAGAGTTCAAGGCTGTGTTCCCTCCCTACTAGTGTGTAACTTTCGGTAAGTTACTTAATCTTTCTGACCCTTACACATAAAATTGAGAGAGCAATACCTACCACACAGAACTTTCAGAATTTGATGATGTGATGGGTCCTCTTTCTTTTCCTTTTGCTATGTGACCTCCCTAGACACTTTGAAAATCTCCAATTCTAAGTTGTGGGAAAGATTACATTTATTATATCCATTGAGTTCTGTAGAGACCCTGCTCAGATATGAAAGCCTGGCTTCAAAAAGCCTGATTTTAAAAATCAGGAAAGCAGAGGAAGAAGTTATCAGGGTCAATTGCAATGTAAATGTGGAAAAGCCATTAAGGACCTACCAGGAGTCTCCTAAAGGTCTGAAGAGACAGAAAGCAAGAACGTGGAGAAGAAAGAAAAGGCAGCACTCATGAAATCAAGATAATGGAGCATTGGGTGCCTCTATTCCCCAGAGTGACAGAATCAGGTAGGGGAGGCTTCTTCAGCTCAGCTGAGTTTATACAACTCGTGGTGGGTTTCCCGGTCACAAAGTCCCAACATTGACACTCCATAGCTTCACAAAAACATTGGAAGTGCCCTCTTTGTGCAAAGTGCACACTACTTCAGTGTCAAAGTGGGAGCAATGTGAGTCAGGTTCTATCTAGTGTCTCCAAGGTCCCTACCTCTGGCCCAGCCTCTACCTTCTCTCCTGTGACTATGATGGCATGACCTTCTTTCTGTGGCCAGTCTCTACCTGGGCACAGTCTATTATACCCAAGGACATTTGCCTTAACAACTCGACACCCCTCTCTCTCTGCAGGATCGCCACCATCAGCTTACAAATATGCTATCATTTCTGTCATCTTAAAAAATACCCTCTTTCAGCCAGGTGTGATGGCTCATGCCTGTAATTCTAGTACTTAGGAGTCTGGGTCAGGAGGATCATGGGTTTGAGGCCAGCACCTTAGTAAGTCCCTCAACAACTTAGTGAGACCCTGTTTCTAAATAAAATAGAGCTGGGGGTACAGCTCAGAGGTAGAAAACCCCTGGGTTTATTCCTCAATCCAAAGTATATAAATAACCCTCTTCCAACCCACTTCCTCTTCTAGTTATACCCCATTTCCCACCTTCCTTTTAGAAGGGAACCTGTGGAAAGAGGCACCTGTTCTTATGACCTCCAGTTGCTTCTCTCTGTCTCTGTCTCTCCTGAACCCACACAAGGTAGATTTTGGCCTCCATCTCTCCTGTGACTCTGCCAAGGTCACCAATGTCCTGCGATGTTCTACATCTTATCAGACTTCATTTTACTTGACCTCCAGACAACTTTCATCTTGAAACACTTTCCTCTCTTGGCTTCCAGGCTTTCCTGGTGTTCCCCTCTCCCTGCACCCTCCCTGGTCACTGTCTTCCTCATCTCTCCAAACTCTAAATATTGGACATTCCCAGGGTTCAGCCCATGAATGTTTCACTCTTCTAATTACCTTTCCCCTCTTGGCAAGCATTTCTGGTCTTATGGCTTTAAGAGAGACCATCTCTGGGCTGATGACTTCCAAAATTATATCTTCATTCTGGCTCTTCCTCTTAAACTTACAAAATCATCTGCTTAGTTGACATCTCCAGTTGGATATCTAATTGGAAACTCAAACTTAACATGTTCAAAATCAAGCCCCTACCAGTCTCCTTGAAACCAGGTTTCCCTGTAGTCTCTGGCTGGTAGCTACTCCATTCTTTCGATTATTTCAGCCACAAATCTCAAGGGCATCCTTGGCTCTTTCCGCTCACTTCTTGCATGTGTGCCATCATCAGATGCTGTTGGATCTGCCTTCAAAAGATATACAACATTTGAACTCTTCAAATCACTCTTCTGCAACCACCCTGGTCCAACTCTCCATCATCGCTCACTGCTGGGGCCATCTAACTATCTCTTGCTTCTCTTCTCTTGGTCCCATGCAGTTTCTTCTTGATGTGGCAACCAGAGCTATCCTGTTAAAACACAAAGTCCTTCCAAAGCTCTTCCATCTTGTTCAGAAGAAAAGCCAACTCCACGTGATGATGCCCTCTTACCTCTTGATCCCATCGTATCTATGTTATTTTCCCTCAGCCATTCTGGTTTCTTTGCTGTTCTTCAAACATACTAGAGGTATGTTTCTGCCCCCAGGGATTTTGTATTTGCTGTTCCCACTGCCTGGATTGCTCCTCTCCCAGATTTTCTTATGGAAGAGATTCCTTACTTTCTTAGTTACTATAATAAAATGATTTCAGGAAAGACTCTTCTACTTTTCCACTTCATTTTTTATCTTCTTAATATTTATCACTACATAATTAAGTATTTTACTTACATTGTCTCCCCTAGTAGAATGGATGTCCTACAGGGTTAGATATTTTTCTCTGTTTTGTTCACAACTTTATTCCTAGAACAGTACCTGATACATGGTATTTGTTGAGGGATTGAATTGTACTAATTGATTGTATTTGAGCAACCAAAGAGATTATCCTCAAAAATCAAAAAAGCCAGTTTAGGGGAAAGAGGACAGAAGTCTAGTGCTCTAGACTATTAAAATGTATGTCACACTTGGGAAAGATACCACCCAGTGACCTTTCCCATCATGATCAAGAGCGAGATTGTGATCATTTTCTTAGCTAAATGCCAGTGGGAGGTCTTCATTCAGAGAGCTTCCCTTTACCAATGAAGAACCAACTCTGTGACTCTAATGTTAAGAATAAAACTATGATGGTCACACTATAAGAAACCACAGGCAGAGTGGAATCACTCCTTAACAATTTATAACATCAAAAGGATGGGATAATGGTCTCAGGGCAGTGAGGAAAGGCGTCGTGCTCTGGTCTTGGCTGTGTTGTGAATATAGATGGGAACATTTGCTTTGTCAAGTTTCTGATCCAGCCACATTTCAAGGGCTCCGCTCATAAACCTAAACTAAATTAGATTTAATGTTCTTTTTGTATGAGTGAAACATGGCCCACAGAGCCTTTTTTTTGAAGATGGATGCTGTAACTTCATGTACCCTGTACTTCAAGTACCCAGGTATAAGAAATGTATGGTTAATAAACACTATGCAGCTGGGCGTGGTGGTACACGCTTATAATCCTAATACTTGGCAGGCTGAGACAGGAGGATTGCAGGTTAGCAGCCAGCTTCAGCTACTTAGTGAGGCCCTCCACGGCTTAGAGAGACCATGTTTCAAAATAAAGAATAAAAAATAGGGCTGGGGGTGGAGCTTGGAGGTAGAATGCCCCTGGGTTCAATCCCCAGTACCACCAAAATAATAATAATAATAATAATAATAATAATAAAAAACACTATGCAGCATATGAGCTTACAAAAATTTTCCCTAAAATATTAATTAAATGACTAGCTATGTGATGTTAGATATCTCTTGACTTTTTGGAAGTATAACACCCTGTATTACGGTAGGGTACTATTTTGCGTGTGTGTGTGTGTGTGTGTGTGTGTGTGTGTGTGTGTGTATGGTACTGGGGGTTAAACCCAGGGGCATCTACCTCTGAGCTACACTCCCAACCCTATTTTACTTTGTATTTTGAAATAGGGTTTCACTAATTTGCAGAAGGCCTCACTAAGTTGCTGAACCTGGCCTTGAATCTGTGATCCTCCTGTCTCAGCCTCTCAAGTATCAGGATTAGAAATATGTGCCATCATGTCCAGCTGCCTTATATTCTGTGTGTGTGTGGGGGGGTGGTATTGGGAATTGAACCCCTAGGCATTCTACTTTTGAGCTACACTCCCAGCCCAATTTTATTTCTTATTTGGAAACAGGGTCTTACTATGCTGATGAGAATCTCACTGCTTACTGAGGCTGTCCTCAAACTTGTGATCCTCCGTCTCAGCCTCCCAAGTACTGGGATTACAAACATATGCCACCATGCCTGCTTCCTATATTCTTTTGATATGACATCCATTAACCCTTTTTCCTATAAAATAAAATGATAATCCTTGTCCTATATGCTTCATATTTTGCTTAGAAGGAGCAAATAACATATTTTTTTCTTAAAGTTCTTGGTTAGCTTAAACATTTTGCCTATACAAAATATTCTGTATTAGTTTGGTAAGGTAGGTTTAGAATGTTACTCTTCCCCAAATATCATAAAACTCTAGTGAAGAACAAATTTGACTACTTTAACACATAAAAATACTTAGACAATGTCATTTGAAATTTTAAAAGTAACACTTCTCTAAAAAACCACATTGGTAATGATTTTTCTGGTTGTGTGTTACAGATAACATAAATCAGTCCATTAAAAAAAAACTTAAATAAAAACCAGAATCCAGGGGGATTCTTTAGCATCAGCTTCAGGAGTGGCTTGATCAGGCTTAAATGGTGTGACCAGAAATCTATTACTCTTTCTGCAGGTCAGCTTCCTCCACATCGAGTATATTCTCAGACCTTCTATAATTATGTCTTCCAATAGCTCTCAAGGCAACATCCTTGAAAATTTGGATACAATAGATATTAGCAATGCCTTTGTTCCTCTAGTATTAGCAAACATCTAGTTATTCACATTGCAAACCTTCTGGGTTAATTTCTGTGACCAAGAGAAATTCAGTCTATTCCCCTACGCTGGGGCAGAGCCAGCGCCCCAGACTAGAAATGGGGCAGGAATGGATCCCCAATAAAAACTGATCCCTTGGGAGAGGAGGCGAGACTCATGCATACATTGCCCAAGGAAAAAGAAAGGTATCAAGTCTGGCCACTGCTGCTATGTAATCTCTCCAGTTGCCAAGAAAGTAGCGCATCCTTTCCACTGTGCAAACAAGCAAGCTGCTGGGAGACCACATTAACTTCGGTTAATAGAAAGCTTGGAGTTTGCAGAGTCGAGCCAAATCTCCCTCAAGAGCTGGTGCAGTCAGCTGAAAGCAAGGCTGGCTGAAACAGATCAGCCACGCCACTGACGCGCGTGGCAAGCGATGCAGCGCGCACAGGCCCTGGGATAGACATTTTCCGGGGCGCTGCAGCAAGCACCCCTCCAGCACAGTTCAGGGAGGAGAACTCAGTCTATGCTCCAAGAGCAAATTAAATGTAACTTCGTGGGTTTTGTGGTCCGCTGCCAACAAGAAGACTGATCTCGGAATTAATAGTTCGTGACAAGATGACTCCGGAGTTCTTGGCAGAAAGCAGTCTTTCCAATACCAACGCTCCTTATGGCGAGTGAGGCACATATGCGAAGTGGTCCATATTTACTGGTAGCATTTGCATAAAGGATCAGCTCTATTATTTTATGCAATGCCAAGATTTCCCAAGATGAAGGAGATGGTGGATCCTTAGCATGAATATGGTAATGCGGCTGGCGCCACTAAAACCTTGTAAACAGTGGAACCGTGGCGGATGCACCATGAACGTGACAGGCTTTCACGTGAGATTACATTCCCCCATGAATATGAATTTCCCTCTGTGGCCCACGAGAACTGAATCTTATAATAGAAGCCCTGCTACAAGGAGATTTGGTTAAGCTGTCAGACCGTTAAATAAATGGTCTCTTACAATTTGTTTATAACTCTACTGAGCGCGATATTTCAATAAAGAAGGAAAAATTTTAACCGCCTGAAGGGAGATAGGAAAGAGATTACAGAGCCTATGTTGGTGGCTGGCCTTTAGCTCATTTCAGGGACTTTATTTTTCTAAGCGTTGAGGATAAAACACTGGGAAAGTCTCTTCTACCAATTCTAAAGGAACCCCCACATCTGTTAAAATACTAAATGAGCCCTTGGTAGCCAAAGCAGGGTCTTCTCTACAGGGATTTGTAATGGGAAGTGGGAATCAAGGTCTGCAGTGGCAAAATAATTTTGCCTCTTCTCTGCCTTCATTGGAATGCCTTTTGATTTAATATGACACTAAAGGAATCTCTCATGTGAAGGCAAGGTTAAAGACTAGAAAAGAAAAGCACACCAGAAGGTTTGGGGTGCATGTTATTTTTCTCACAAAGAGTTTTCCTGCCCAAACATTTTGGGCCTTTTGGGTTGTGTGATTTCTAGATTCCGTCCCAGAATATTTGTCATTATACACCCACTACAGAGAGGTTTAATTAACAATGAAGTGCCAAAAGCCACTGCTCCAAGCTAATTCTGACATCCCCAACCATCAGAACCAGGTGCTGTCTACAAAGGACTCATCTGTGTTCTAATCTATACGCTTGCACACAAAATGGTGGGAAGGGGTTGGCATAAGCATGGTGGTACAGTCTTTTTAAAATTTATAACAGAAGCCGGGCGTGGTGGTGGTGCACGCTTGTAATCTCAGCATTCGGGAGGCTGAGACCGGAGGATCCAGGTTCGCGGCCAGCCTCAGCTACCTAGTGAGGCACTCCGCAACTTAGTGAGACTCGGTTTCAAAATAAAGAATAAAAAATAGGGCTGGGGGTATAGCTTGGAGGTAGAATGCCCCTGAGTTCAATCCCCAGTACCGCAAAAAAAAAAAAAAAAAAAAAAAAAAATTATAACAGGATGAGCAAACACATTCGAGGTGAGCTTTTCTTGAACAGTTCTAGGGATACAATCATTTGTATTTGTCGAACACAGGTGGGCAAGTGTTAGGGTTAAATGGGAGCAGATGGACCTACTTAAGTCACCTACTGCTGTGTGACCTTAGGTAAGTTACTAAATCTCTCTGATTTCCAGTTTTGTCTCAAATATGATGATAATACAGTATCTAATACAGTATTATAGTGAGAATTAAATAAGGTAATGGGCATAAAGTTCTTAATTTGGTTCCAGGCTCAGATTAAGTGGTCAATAAATGTTAACTATTCTGATTATCTGATTTACCTTAAATATTTGATTTGGCTCCTGTGCATTCAAAACTATAAAGGCAGAAAGATTATAAGACACTTATCTCCATATTTTCAGAGACAAAGAGAACTGATCTGCTCTATTCAAAAATATTAAATCTTAGAAATCACAAGATTTTAATTCCAAGAGCTAATTAGAAATGGCAAGAGTATTTCATTTAGGAGGTAACATAAGGCTTATTCAAGGATTACCCTAGTGAAACATTTACTTTTATTTTTAATATGCTGTTGCAGAAAAAAAATAGCTACTAAAAAGTGCTGGACAAGCTGCAAAGATAACGTGTAAGTGTAAAATATCCCCAAACATCACACACACAATCGCTTGCTGACTCTCTCTCTGAAGCAGAAATGGATTTTCTCTCTAACCAGAACAGCCGTCTCTTTGTGTGACTGCTGAATTAGCTGAAATGTTTCCATTCATAGGAGAGCATTTGAAAAGGAGATTAAAAAACATAAAAGTTTTGTCCTGTGGACTCGATAGAGCCAGTCATATTCTGGGGATGTCAGGAGTGCCTGGGGCCTAGGAAGGGACTCCGAGGGCCCCAGTTCCTACTCTCATCCATCAGTACCAGGGGCTGATGGCTCAGGTGAGGAGGGAGAGGGCCCGGGGCAGCCGCTGAGGCCGCAGACACTCATGTCACCTGGCAGAGAGTTGGTCAAACAAATTGTGAAAGGCAAGAGAAAAGCAATTTCCACATCCGCATGCCCTGGAATATTGCCAACGTGGGCACAGAGGTGCGCCCCTATTTGAAGAGAAAAATAACCTTCATGTCTCCTTTCTGTGGCAAAGAGAAGAAATATTAAGTAGGGAAAATAGGTGGTGAGACACAAAAATGTTTTTATTTCCTTGGCCAATGACCTTTGAGAAATTGGAATTTCCTTTGGAGCAGTTAAGACAGAAAATAAGCGACAACCCAAGACACCTTCTGGCATCGTTTGTTACTCACGGATCAGACACCACTGCCGCGGTGGCCGCTGTGGGAAGATTTATAGGCGCTGGTTGCTGAGCCGAGGTCTCAGGTGGTGCCTTGCAGGTCGCTGTGGCTTTGGCCTGAAAATGGACTGAAAGGGCCATTTAACAGTGTGGCGCACTGCTAATTAGTGGCAAATGTGGCCGGTTTCTGCATGGGAGGAAGCTTGAGCGGACTCTGGCCCCATCTGCTCCGGAAATGATGATAACCGAATTTTAAGCACGGGCTTGGCTTTCACGGGGAACTCCTATTTGGTCTTGTATAGGAAAATGATCTACAAAACTTTTGCTTTTACATCATCGTAGCTATTGTTGTTAGTTTAACCCAGTCACGGCTGTTTCTCTGAGTTGCTGATGTCCCAGGACAACAAAGAAGTCCCCCCTCCCCAATCACCAAATCTGAAGAAGAGTTCTCTGCTTCCTTCATTAAGCTAATTCACAGACCCTGAACTCTGCAGAAAACATCCTAGAAAATGCAGTCTAAACTTAGCTCTGCAGGGTAAAGGAGCTTCCCTTTATTCCATCTGCCCCTGTTCATCTTTTACTGCTAAACAGAAGCTTCGCCTCCAAAAGTTGATTTATCGGAGGCCAACTTTTCTTGGGAAAAAATGTAAGAAGATCTGCCCTCTCCTCACTTTCTCTTGTTTCTCTGCGTGCTTGTTTATCTTTTAGTTAGGTGATACTTGCTTTGCCTTACTTGTATCTTATTTATCTAGGGTTAAAGACCAGAAAATACATAAATTAAAAACAAGCACACATACACACATATATACACACATGCACACAAACCCCACCAAAAATAGTGTGTGGCTTTTCTCAGATCCCCGGTAGCAATTCCAAAAGTAAGAAAGGAAGCAAAGGTACACTCCTCTTTCTTCTTTCCTCTCTTCTCCTGAAGGTCTGAGCAGAGCCATGTCCACTCCCTTTTCGTTGTGTCAATCTTTTACTGGATTTTCTAGACCTTTCATGCGTGACCCTCATTAGCTGGATGCTCCTAGAAACTCCCAGCAACTCGTTTTCAACAACATTTTTTTTAAACCTAGGAAGAATGCAAAAGTACCACTAGCAGCAGATAGGCATTTCCCTGTTAATTAAGTCATAATGATCTTATTGCCACGAGAGGGATTTTTGCCTGTATATCTATCTATCCACTCTGTAACCCCAAATAATGAAAACTCTGCAACAACCTTTGCTGATGGGTGCACCTTTGAATTTACAGAGATTAATGATTTTAAAATTGACTCTACAGACCACTAGTAATGAAATTGACCATATCCAATTTTGAAAGCCCTAAGACCCGAGAAAAACTGCAAATTAGCAATGAGAAGGTAGCGTGTTCCTGGCGATGTGGAGCCCAACCTGATATTTTTCCACTGAAGTGTTGCAGAATTTGGCAGGTTAGGTTAATATTGTCCTACTAGGTTAAAGGGCAACCTGAACCTGAAATGTGTAGGCAGTGTTACTTCTGAGATATCTGCAATTCCTGGAGAACTGAAATAGTGACAGGATACTACGCTGGGACCCTAGTGGCATGAGGCACAATTGAAAGAAAAAGGAAGTAACCTAGGCCATTGTTTTGCTTCTGCAGAAATAGTAATACCGGTAGCAAAAATAGTAGCTGATATTTACTATGTTCCAGGCACAAGCATTTACTATACATCATTTCATTAGTTCTCACCAGAACCTAAGTGGGACACACTATAATTATTGCCCCTATTGTACAATTGTAGAAACTAAAACTTAAAACAAATCTGCTTGTCTTAAGCAACGGATGGTCCAGTAATGAATCTGAAAGCTGAACCTCCATCTGATTCCAGAGTTTCCAGGAAGCGCTTGATCACCCTCTTTCACTGCCTCTCCGCAGACACTGCAGCTACAGGTTATAGAATCCCATGACTGGGACAGGAGAGCCAATTGGCCCCTATGCCCAGGCTTTTATCATTTAAATAACATCTTCAGCACCTTGTGAAACTTTGTCTTTATTTAACAACCAATTTAAATTCCTCATACCGTTCTTTCACACTCGTGGCTGTTGCTCCACCTTGTGCAATTAGAAACTCAATCAATACAATCCTCTTCTTCCCTCAAAGAAAACAGAAGCGAAGAAAAGTATGATGGTCCCTACACCTCCTTAGCTAACATCTCCAGGCTCCCATCAAACCTGCAGTGAGCCCCTTCACACTGTAATATGCGGGCATCTTCCTGGCTGACATGGGGAACCAGCAGTACTTGAAAGCCTGGGCCCATAAGCCTCCAGACTAAATGCTGAGGTGCAAATTGCTGAGACGTAAAATGTGCAAGCCTCGCTGTACTGTTCTCTGCAAATCAATTTCCCCCTTCAAATATTGCAAGGTGGCATTTGAAATTCACCTGAGGGAAGATTTGTTCATGTGTTTTCTTAAGTGCAAGGTTTTGTGGGTTAAAGGAAACGTGCCCTTTTGAACACCTGCTTTTATGGTACCTAACACTCTTTAGACTCGCCCGGTTCTCCTCTTTTCCCTCCCCACTGCCTATCCCATTTAGCATTTCTCAATGATTTTATTCTCTGCAATACCACTTTTAAATTGAACATGTGCTTTGCAATAACAGAAGCTAAAGAGTAGTGTGTGTTCTGGATTGATTTTCAATTTCTTTTCAAGAAAAACTAGGAAAGCTTGGCTCCAAAGAAGGGCAATCAGAAATAGAGCATTCTGCCTATTTCTTTCTTAATGCTCAGTGCTGGGTTTGCGTCCTGGTTTTAATTCTTTGAGTCTCACAGTACAAATTCCAGACTAGTCTCAGTGAACCATCCTTCAGGCTCAGTAGTCTCAGTCTTGGGCAGTTTGCAGGTGAATCCTGTTTACGTGCTATAATATTAGGAAACCAAGAGTGCCACGTTACTCTGCTGTCCTGCCCCCCCCTCCACTCCATCTTTCTCCCCTACTCCATTAAGTTTCAAAGCAGCAAGGACACCCAGGACTAAGTTTTTCCTCTAAATGGCTCTCCCTCAAGTCTAGAGATCATAATATAGAACGGATAAATGACTTCCTTTTTCTTTACATGATTGCTTTATCAGTTTAAGGAGCCACACAAAATGCAGGTTTGCATTTCAATCTCATAGAAGATGGCATGATTTTTTTTTTCATAGCCATATCCTAGTTCATCTAAATTTGAATATGTGAGACATAAGATCCGAGAGTTAGGTTCTTTGGCTCATTTCTATAGCAACTGGAGTACAGTGCTATCTACAGGGAGCCGCTCAATAGATATGTGCCAGCTTCAGCACCTCTCAGCCTTACACAGATGCTGGAGATGGAGATGGAGATGACAATGACGAACACAAGAGGAAAAAAGCAATGGGTTATTCTGATATCTTAGCTGCTTGCCCAGAGCCTCGGTAAATGATCATCAGTGTAGGCTGATAACAACTTCTGATAACTATGGAAAATTTAAGGGGAATCCCAATGAGTCCACCAGAAAGAAAAATGTTTCTGAAACATATTGTAATCTATAACTAGAAGCAAAACTACTACTAAAAATTAGAGGATGGGGAACTGTGGCCCAAGTTTGATAATATCATTCAACTTTATAAATATGCTTAAGCACAGATGACTGCAATGGAATTAAGAGCACAGCTGCAGTGTTTGTTCACAATCTAGAGAAGGACGAGGATGTGGAATGGGTTGAGCCCTGACAAGGGAGCATAGGAAAGGAAGTAGAAAAACTTACAAGCCAAGTATGGAGGCACACACCTGTAATCCCAGTATTTGGGAGGCTGAGGCAGGAGGATTGCAGGGTCCAGGCCAGCCTTAGCAATTTAGCGAGACCCTCAGCAACTTATCAAGATCGTGTTTCAAAATAAAAAATAAAAAAGGTTGGGAATGTGGCTCGGAGGGAGAATGGCTCTGGGCTTAATCCTCAATATAAAAACAAACAAAAAAGCCTCTAAAAGTTGATGTTTGTGTATTCAGTATTGCTTCATGTAGTCCTCCCTCCTTTCCCTTTCATATCAGCCGTGATATGAAAGCTGGAGCTTGGGGCCTCTTGCTCTTGAGTCAAAATGGCAGAGTGAGGGAACTAGAAGGAAAGAGAAGAAAGTTTTTACCAATTAAATATGCATTTGGGACCGTAGGCTGATCTTTAAAAATAAAACCAGCAACAGTAATTCCTTAGGGAGACCAGAGAGAAAAAAGACATGGAATTAACTGTTAGAGTCTTAGCACTGTGGCAGGGCAAGTTACTGGACCTTTCCAAACGTCATGTCTTCATCTGTCAAGGTGAGATCAACTATCTACTTCTGCCCTTCTTGAGAAGGGTCACTGGAACAATGAGGAAGTTCACGCTTGATAGGCCCCTGGAATTATAGTGGTTGGGGTTGCTGGGTGTATTCCTTTCCTAGGGCTGCTATAATAAATTATCACAAACTTGGTAGTTTTGAACAACAGAAATTTATTCTTTCATGTTTCTGAAAGCCAGAAGTCAGAAACCAAGGTGTTGGCAGGGCCATACATGCTCTGAAAGCTGCAGGGACAGGGGTACAGGGATCCTTCCCCTTCCTTGCTTCTTTCAGCCTCTGGTAGCCCCTGTAGTTTTTGTTTTTTGTTTTGTTTTGTTTTTGCGGTACTGGGGATTGAACTCAGGGGCATTCTACCTCCGAGCTATACCCCCAGCCCTATTTTTTATTCTTTATTTTGAAACAGGGTCTCACTAAGTTGTGGAATGCCTCACTAGGTAGCTGAGGTGGTCGAGAACCAGGATCCTCTGTTGTTCTCAGTCTCCCAAATGCTGGGATTACAAGCGTGCGCCACCATGCCCAGCTCCCCCCCCGTAGTAGTTCTTCACTTGAGGCTACTTGACATTCATTTATTCTAAATAATAGCAAAGGTGCAGTGAACATTCAGTTATGTTCTAAGCACTGTTCTGGGTTCTGATGATGTATGATTTCTTTGAAGAATCTTATAAGACAACGGATACAATTATCTCAGCTTCTAAGGTTTAGAAACTGATGATCAAATCATTTAAATAACTTGCCCCAAGTTGAACTGCTAGTAGGTAGAGGATCCAGGAATCAAATCCAAGTGTCTCTAACTGAAAAGCCCGTCCATAAGCCACAGCCCTGGGAGGTTTACTCTACAAGCTGCTTGCATCAAAGAGAGGAGTGGGGAGGGGCCAGGCCAAACGCAGCTTCTTAAAGGAAGGGCTCAGCATCTTAAGAAGTGAGGCCACACGACAGGGACAATCTGTCACTGCTCAGCACCCTTGCCTCTTATGTCCTCCTCTGTCAGCACAACCTCTCTCAAACACCAATTGGACAGAATGGATCTGCCTGCAGCAAGAAGGTGTAGATTCTAAGAATATGGTAAGGTTTCAGGTCAGCTTTTACTAGAATTTCTGGTTTGAAATCAGATTAGCCTGAACACACACACACAAACACACACACACACACACACACAACAGATGGTTGTTCTCAGAAAAGCTTCCTTTAAGAAATAGGATTCTGTGTCCTTATTTAACACAAAGTCAACACTGTCTTTGGGTGTCTTATGTACCTAGCCACAACTTTTCCAATTCTAAAAATGTAACACTGGCCTCTCCACAGTGATGCCTGCTGAAGTGAGAGTGGCTCGGTTTGCTAACAGGAATTCAAATGCGTAAAGAAACATTAATTGGTAGAGGCCCTTTCACTGCCTTACAAGTTGCAGTAAGTAATTCTGTGTAGGAGACTACCAGTTATTTTAAATGTGCAGCAATAATTGAACCCAGCTGTTTGACTATTTCTAAATGACTTTTATTTCAGAATTAAGAAACACCGGAGAGATTTTCATTGCTCTAGTTACAAGGAAAAAAAAAGAATTTCTTCTTGGGAACTCTAGTTTTAGAAAAATAATTGCACATGTGTTGGAGGAGGAAAACCATGCAAGCCTTTTTGACATGTAAAATATTAACACCCATTCCAGGCTCTGCCCATCAACTCATAAAACAAAAATATAATTTAAAAAGTCTACTTTCCAAGTTGCTCCCATGAATAATTATGAAGAAAGCCATATTTTCTGTTCAAAAAAAATTCCAAAAAAAGTTGACAATAATGAACCTTTCCCTTGAAAGTATTCTAGTTACTGTTGCTGCATAAAAAAACGTTCCCAACACATATCAGCTTAAGATCATGGCCAGTTTAATATGCTCCTGTTACGTAGCTAGCTAAACATTAGCAGAGAGGCTCCACTGAGATGAACCGGAAGTTTACCTGCAGAGCCTTATTCAACTTGATCCCCTCCCCTGTGGGTCAGAGAAACAACACAGGGTCACTAAGGTGCCACGTGCAAAGGGCAGTCAATCACCCCAAATATAATACATAAAAAGAAGATATCCAGAGGGACTAGAAAACCCAAGATGTGAAGACTCTACACTGCTTTCCCATGCCCAGGGAGCAGACCACTCCAGACCCATAACCCTTTGCCCAGGCAGCCTTTCCATTCCTGGGAAGACCTGTTTTATGCTTTCCTCTGGGGTGTAGCCCTTTCCCCCCTTTTCTTTACAGCCTTTCTTATATGGTACTTTCACTTCTTTAAAAAAACCTCTTCTGTTTGGATGCTTTCCAAGTAGATAAGGAAGGACTGAGGTTGTGTAGAATAATTTTAAAATCTCCCACCCAGTAAAACTCCTAGATTCTGAGAGTCAGGAATCTGCATAGGGCACAGGAGGAATGTGTTGATTTTGCTCCACAAAGGCTGAGGTCTCAATAGGAAGGTGGAAAGCTGAGGGTCACTGAGTGGCTGGGGGCTGGAATCCTCTGAGGAGAGTCCACTGTCATACCTGGCACCAGTGCTAAGGTGACTTGTGGAGTAGGACTGCTGAGTCCAGCACTTGCACGTGGCCTCTCCGCGTGACTTGACTTCCTCCTAAGCACAGAGGTCTCAGGGCTCCCCAGGCAGGTGTTCCAGTAACCGAGGTAGAAGCTGAACCACCTGTTACCACCCAGAGCATCACTCTTACTGCTCTCTATTGGCCAAAGTAGTCAAAAGCCCACCAGACTCAAGGACAGGGAGCCACCACCTGCTGAGGGAGACATTCACACTTAGAAGAGCACGTGCCATGGCAGTTACCATTGCAGTCATCTTTGGGAAATGCAATCTGCCATAAGAAGGGATTTAAAAAAAAAAAAAAAAAAAAAAGTTAAAATGGTTCAAAATATACATTATCCAAGACATGAGTTGGCAGATGGAGGAAAAAACTTAATTAGAATAAGATTATCGATGAGGTATATGGTTTACCCAGGATATAGATGATAATGATGGTGACTGTGATAGGTACTGAATTGTACAATGTTCACTATGTGGCAGTCACCGTTCTAAGTGGTTTTCTTATATTAATTCAGCTCATCCTCAGTGGAAACAGATATGAAGAGGTTAAGTAACTAGCTCAAAGTTACACAGCTAGAAAGCTGTCACGCCAGACTGTGAGCCCAGGCAGTTCAGCTCCATTTGCTGCGTGCTTCAACAACTCCACTGTATTATCTCTCTAATCTGAGGCAAGAAATAGGAGTCATATAATTAAAAGCAAACTGTGAAGTGACATTTCTTTCTTTTTTTTTTTTTTATTGGTGCATTGTAATCATACATCTTCCGTTTATTTCTAAAACCTTCTTGAAAAGGGGCCTGATCTTTACTGATTGCCCACCACATACCAGATATTGTGTTCTGTACACTACTGCTCTTAATTTTTAATTAATTCTTAGCTCTTAATTCACAACATCCCCATGAGGTAGGTGTTACTACTGCCATTCTATGGAAAAGAGAACTGAGGGTCAGAGGTGTTGAGCACCTTGCCCAAAGCCACAAGAATGGCAAGAGTCAACGCCAAACCCACCTGACTTCCAGCTACCTGCTTTTCCCATCTTTCCAGAGCCATGGTCCACCTCCTCTACGGGCCACCTCCTCCCCAGGGTTCTTGTGTCAAAGTCCATGTGAATCCTAGCTAAGATAACTCACAGTGGAGTCTTTTGCTTCTTGATAGAATGACATTTTGGGGACATAGCCAAACAATTTGCAGCAGATCAAATCCCTTGGTTGGATTATAGAGCTTCAGGGACCAATGTCGCAACATTTGTGTTTGTCTTTATAAATTCCTGTTGGGCGTGAACTGTGACTTTTATCTTAGGTAATAAGCCTCAATTCTGGAAGAGTATTTTTTTTCTCTTTCTAAGAATACACCTTATTGAATACCTGACATTTTCAAGAATGTATCCTTTGCCCTATTAGACCATTAAATAAGCAGTTACTGCTCAGAAGAGGTCTGGGTTTTGCTTGGTCTTCAGCTTTAATTTGATAGACACTCAGCTATAACATCACAACTATGAAGCACATAGGCAGGACTGCGTATCTGCAAGATGCTCTCTAAATGGTTTTTTGTTTTTTGTTTTTGCGGTACTGGGGATTGAACTCAGGGGCATTCTACCTCTGAGCTACACCCCCAGCCCTATTTTTTATTCTTTATTTTGAAACAGGGTCTCACTAAGTTTCAGAGTGCCTCACTAGGTAGCTGAGGCTGGCCACGAACCAAGATCCTCCAGTCTCAGCCTCCCGAATGCTGGGATTACAAGCGTGCGCCACCATGCCCGGCTCTCTAAATGGTTTTTGATCTTGTGTATCTCCCTCAAAGACTCTAATCTCAGCTATGCTCGGGTTTTTAACTGACTCGGAGAAAATTCCTTTAGCTGCTGCAGAAGAAAGAGGCCATTTGATTTGGAAATCCAAAGATATTTGTATACTTGTCTTGATTTCATTAATGTGACTGACAGATTCAGCTCTTGTGCCAGATAGTTCTCTTTTGATTTGCTTCCTGGGACGACACTGATGTTTTAACTCACTAGTGATCTGTGGATTTAGATGGTGATATTGCCTGCCCTTTTTTTTAACAATAAAAAAAGCACCTATCATTGCTTCAAGTCTGATGCTGTGCTTTCCAGGGCCAAAACTTAGTGGACTTTCCTAGACTTTGTCCACATGTAGAGGATGTTGAATTATTAAGACTCTTATCAAGTTATGATGACATTGTTTGCAATCACACCTGTTCCTAATGGGACAAAATTTAAACTAATGACAGGACATGAGGGAAAGTCACAAAGGTCTTTGACAGCTACAGAATCTTCCTAACACAATAGCCAGGCATCAATACAAACAGGAAGCTATCAAGTGAATGAGTGATATCTCTTATCAGAACATAAAAGGCATTTAGATGTGTTTATCTTAGTTCATTTGTATGAAAGCTTTTTGACAAAGAGCAAAACCCCTTTCATCTGAGTGTGTGTTCAATGTCTTGCAGTAAGTTTTTAGTAGACTTCTGTTGACTTGTTCACAATTGTCTCAGAAACTTGGTGACAGCACTTTGCTTAAACTCGGAATGCATTGTCAGAGACATTTGAGGAAGAAAGGACTGGATTTTTCATGTGTGGTTCCACCTCCCAACTTTCCAGCCCAGTGCTTCCTGTTTTAAATCATCATTTACATTCGATGAACTGAAATGTGTTATACTATAGCTGTGGTGTACTCACTGTCCTACTGGAAGCCTTACTTACAACTCATCTTATCCTGAGGGCTCCAGAGCTATTCACAGTGCCAAGCCCATTTAGTAGATACTCAGTATAACTTACTGAGTGATTACAGTGACTGAATCCTCCATCTCATTGAGAAAAGCTTTTCTATTAAGTCCCATCTCAGAAGCAGAAGTTGCTCATTGAATCCTATTCTGGATGAAACTGCAGGAAAAGTTCTCAAGGAAAGAATGTGAGTAAGAAGAAATGATGGACAAATGTAGCATAGGAATCTGCAAAAATTACCATGGAGATCTGTCTTTGGAAGATGGAGATTTTTTTTAATATTAATTAACAACAGAATATTTAAAATAAAAATAATGAAAATTAATTTCAATTTTTTTTTACCTAATACTACTTTACTTTTTATTGCCAAAGCATATCTTTATCTGAATCTGTTAGTTCTCTCCCAGAAATTATCTTTAGAGCATAATTGTGTGAACCCTGACCTTGAAGGTCCTGCATTAGAAGCCAAACAATAAGGATAAATCCTTTAAACCTTCCTCATTATTTCTGGTAGCTTCACTTATAATGACTATTTGCCCTAAATTAAAGTGAGGATGGAGGGAGTAAATCAAAACTCCAGGGAAAAGATCTAAAAAGCTGGGAATACTTTTGAAGCTTAAGAAGATGAAAGAGATGGTAAGTAGTCTCAACCTTTCTTTGATAATTTGCTCATGTAGAAATCTGCTTTCTTCAAAACAATACACAAATTTATTGAAAAATTAACTTTGGAAAATATAGGTAATCTTTTATATTTTAAAGATTAAAATAAAGATGGCTAGAAATGAATTAAATTGTTTATAAATTTTTAAGTGGTCCCTTTTTAATTTAACTTAATGTTTAAAGCTGATAATATTACTACCCTGTTACTATACTCTTACTTTAGTTGTGCCTCAAATATTCCACCTCTACTAGACATGTTTGTAACATCTACCAGCCCACAGTAGGTCCTAGTGAGGTGATCTCCACTTGAGAGAGAGAGGGCATGTGTGGGTGTGAGTGTACACGTGCGCACTGTTGGCAGACACATTTCTACCACTTGACTCTTCCTCTCTGCCCCTGATGATTGGACCTGGAGGGACAGCCCAGCCCAAGGCTAGCCTATAACTTCTGACCTGATGTTCAGAAAGGGTGTTGAGCCAATCAGATTACTTCTCTCGAGAACGCAAATAAATGCCAATGGAAGGAACCCAGGAAATATTATTAGGAGCAAGAGTTCTGACATAGAGGGATTTTTATTGCCATTGTGCTCTGCAAAAGTCAAAGAAAGAAGAAAAGATGAGTCCACAGAAGAAGTCTGCCTATAAAAAGAGAAAGAGAAAAGCAGCAGCCTGTCAGCAATCAAGTCCCTCCTAAGGGGTGGATGGCTAGTTGGTCCCTAGAGTTTTCCTAGTGCCATTTTTTAATCTAGGTGGAGACTTGCAGCGAAACCTCACTTTTCTAAAAGTATCACTAGTGGCTCTCTGTCTCTTATAATTCAAAAGATCTAACTTCGATACCATCTTGTCCAGGTTTCACATAAAAAGGCTGAGTGCTGCCAACTTACATTAGACAATGGAACTTGATAACTTGACATTTGGGATACTGGCATGGATCTTTCCAATAATGAAATTTGAGCCAATTGGCAGTTTAGCAGAGATGCAAAGCATTTGCAGGTCATCTTGCTCTCCTGGAGCAACAATTTGTGTGTCTCCCTCATTGCTGATGCAGGCAAGCCTAGCAGCTGGCTGAGGACTCCTTGGAGGACACACATCCCGGCAGAGGGGAGGCAAGCCTGTGTTGCTCAGAGGTAACTGGACCATTTCCATCAGGGTCTATTGAGAACAGTTTGGGAGAGGTTTGAAGGGAAGGGCATTTACTGTCCTTGAACAAACAGGGTGGTTCCTTGTTGAGGCCAGGAACTCTTGGCCTCAATGAGTCCAAGATAGTCACCAGATAGAATCATTCTGGTATCTGGGCTGGGGGTAATGCAGAATGAAGTCGTGATGGTGAAAATGAATGGCCCTTCCGCTGAGTAGAGCATGTGTTTATACACATGAACACGTGTGTGTGTATATATATGTGTGTGTACATACACACACATGTGTGAGCAGGGTCTGAGCCTCGGGTCACTGGCCTCCATCCGGAGAGAAAATGCTCTCCGTGCTCAGCGAGAATGTTGGGTGCCTCCCTTGGCCTCAGGAGTTTGACGCTCTCACTGGAGGGGCAACTAGCTGTGATTCTCCCCTACAGTGCCTTGGGAACAGGCACCTTTGGCCCTGTGCTTTTCATCATTTTGGGGCAGGGAGGCACATCTAGTTAGTTAAATGGTCCTCCCTGCAGGAAGTGTAGTAAAGAAACTGCTGCTTATGATAGACACATGCAAGGACATTCATATTCACATAATACCGCCAATAGCTCTATCTATCTATCTATCTATCTATCTATCTATCTATCTATACATATACGTATATGTATATACATATATATGTATTTTAAGTGGTGCCATAGTCTATTGTTAAAAGGCATGGATTCTGGAACCAGATATTTTGGGTTTAATTCTCAGCCCTACCACTTACTGGCTATATTTTGAGGAAGACACTTCAACTCTTCAACTCTCTACACCTCAATTTTTCCATCTCTGTAAAGGGGGTGGTGATCATAGTCCCTACCTCATTCAGTTATTTTAAGTATTAGATATAGGATCTGTGTGAAGTCTGTACAATCATGCCCGGCACATAATAAACATCTGGTCAGTGTTCGTGATGTTATTATATGCTGCAGTTCCTGATGTTCTTATTATCTACTGCACTTTAAGTATACAGCATAGAAAGATAGAGACTTGTGGAAAGCCCATGTGGTGATCAGCCACAAGGTTAGAAGGAATTCAAGTTCTGTCTGACACTGGTTCTTTTTTAACACACTGCTGTAAAACCCAGCTTTTCACCAAACCTCATGCCTCTCGAAGGGGAAGTGTAATGTTATCCATACTTTACTCGCAATTATAGGTGAGAAAAGTAAAGAATAGAAAGTGAAATTTTACACTAAAAGTGATGTTCCTCCCTGATTTGTCTTTTTGTGTGTGTCACTGTGTGGTTCTGACTTTGTTGCCATTCTCCTGCAGTAACATGTCATTCTTTCTCAGTAACACACAGGACTAGAATACCTTGGCCACCTTCCAGGTAGTGCACACCCTTCATGTGCTCTAGAAGGTCCTACTGAATAATCCCAGGGCTCAGCATGGGGATCTGACACATAGGAGACACTAAGTCTTTATTTTACCTAAATGAATGTCAAATTTGCTGCTGTCTCAAAGTCTTCCTTAAGACATCTCTTCTTCAAATTTAAATTATTCATCCTACATTTCAGTCCTTTGGTAGCCTAATCTTTCGACATTCTTTGCTTACTTCAGCTAATGAGTCTTCTCTGGCCTGTTTGTCTTACCCATTTTTATACTGCATATAGTACTGAATATAATTCCTTCTATTCTTAACATTTTGTCTTAACTCCAATTTTCCTGCTTTCTCTCCACTGAAATTATAGTTGAAGTGGACAATCTGAAGGGTTTTTCCAAGCTACATTCTGTCTTCTCTAAAAATTGCTCTCATACCAGCTATGTTTGAACCTCATTACCTTGACCCTTAATCCTAGCTGATGGGACCAGGAATTGTTATCTGGCCCAAGCTAGGCCAGTCAAATTCTCTCCTTATAGAATTTGGAATGGGATTTGAGAGAGGTGAGCTGTCTTTATCCATCACTGGAGCTAAATTCATGTAACCTTGGGAACTATAAGGTAAAGTGGCCATCTTCTGTCTAGTGAGTAGAGAAACGGAAGTGACTGAAAAGAGACATTAGCCCTTATCTCACACCAAATGAAAAATTAACTTGAAATAGATAATAGGTATACATATGAAACTCAAAATTATGAAACTTCCAGAAGGGCACCAAGGGGAAATTACATATGCAAAAGTGTCTTAGAACACAAAAAATATAAACAATGAAAGAAAACATTAGTGAATTATATTTTCTCAAAATTAAGGCCTTTTTCTTTTGGAAAACAACAATATGACAAAATGAAAATTCAAGCCATAGATGAGGAGAAAATATCCACCAAACATATATTAGACAAAGGACTTGTATCTAGAGTATGTAAAGAATTCTTACAACTAAGTTAAAAAGACATTAAAAATAAGCAAAAGATTTGAAATGGTACTTCCTCATAAATGAAAACTAATATTTGTGACATAGATCATTCTAGTATTTGACTAAGGTTTAGATAAAGGAAGATAATAAGAAACTTGTAAGGGTGAGGTAAAGGCAACGTTTATCTTTGTTCTTGACTATGGTAATAGTTTTATAGGTATATGTACGTCAAAATACTGCACAGGTTGAATATGTGAATTTACATTTAATTATACTAAAAGTTTTCCAAAGAACTCTTGGGCTTTAGTACATTTTATTGGGGTTCTTTAGTTTACCTTTCTTCCTATAACTAATCACATGTAGCTAAATGAAGCCAGCTGGTGCTCTCAAGGCTCTGCTTGGAAATTTTCTTGGTTAGATCCACAAGTTCATTGGGTACATGTTTTATTTTTCAGTTTACCTTGGGCAACAGTTTTGCAAGTTGTTCCTGATACTACATGATGTTCTTTGTCCTATTCATTCTCTGCTGCTATTCTAGCCTTCACTAACAGTCTCCTCTGTCTGTCCTTCTATAACTTTTGTCTATTGCCCAGTCCCAAAGTCAAAGCCATAAGTCTTAGATGTTTATTTTGGCAGTACTCTGCTTATAGGTCCTGATTTCCTACCTCAGTAGAACCTCACCCTTCAACTTGCAGGTATCCATTTTACCCTTTTGGAAAACTGTTGTCTTGTAAACAAGCCCAGCTAGTTCCCTTGAGGCTAAACCATCACATGGAAAAAGAGACCACAATGAGAGAGGGAGATGCCCAGCTATGGAGCTCTCCTAGCCAATCTAGCTGAGGCTCTGGACATATGGGCGAGAGCATCTGGGACTGACCATCCAGGCCCCAGCAACTGACTGCAAATGCATGAGGGAGCTAGCCAAAAGGATGGGAGCAGAAGAATCACCCAGCCCAACTTAGTCCACATCACCAACCCCCAGTTTCATGAACAAATAAGTGGATTTTGTTTTAAGCCACTAAGTTCTGGAATGTTTTGGTTTTAGGTAACAGATAACCCATAATCATTATCCTCAAAAGTTGCTTAATGCATTCCTGTGAATAAAGATATGCTTAAAGCATATTTCAACTTAATATCTATACGATTTTATTGTAAAAGATTATTGCAAGAAATTTCTCTACTGAATATGATGCATAGTACCAAATAAGTGGCAAGTCTGTGTTAATTGTGGAAACATTATGAATTTTAAATACCTAGGAGAGGAGAGAGGAGAAAGAGGGCAATGGATTTGATTTTTCTTTTTGTTGTTGGTTTTTTTTTTTTAAACTGGTTTTTAGCATCTTTGGTCTGAACATAGAAGAGTATAGAGGAAATAAATTTGATCGTTTTTTTCTTAGAAATTAACATTTTTTAAGTCTTGGAGCTCAGTTAAGATTTCTTCTCCCCTGTTATGTATTTGTGGCTTGCTTTTAGTCAATATCAGATCTTTCCGGCATATTGGCTCTAGGCATTCATAACACAGAAACAGAACACAATCAGAGGGGAAAGGCCTCCTCAGATAATTGACCAGTGACCAAGAAAAAAGAAAGGTTAATAGAAACTAAAATTTACCAGGCAAGTGGATGTTCTGTGAATTAACAGTTTTGATTTTGTGTATACAAAAATGTTTAATTCTTTCATTATTGTGATTAAGCAGCAACCTTGGCTTCAGTGTTTTCAAGAGGAATGAAAATGTCATTTTGTCTTATTTATCTTAGGGGAGTAGTTACAACTTCTACCTGTTATGTGGTGCTCATTCCTACTTTAATTGTTGACCGCAGGGTTCAGTTCCATCTGTGCTGAGCTGTGTGTCAGTATGCCCCTGGGCTTCGTATGTGAACTAGCACATGTTAATGGAGATTAGGTCACTCTGCATTGTGTGCTGATTTTGCAGCTAAACACACTCACTAACTTCACATGTGCAGTGGTGATGACTGGGTTTAAAAGGTGATGGAAAGGGAAGAGTACAAAGATTGCATCCAATATAATTTAAAGCCAAATGGACATTCATAGGCTAATTGAAGATGGTTGAAACATTAGACCAAAAACTTAGATCTAGCTTCCTGATGTAAGCTGATCTTTTAGTATTCTCTCATAATCATACTATTGTACAGCACTTTATAGTTTAGAAAGCATTCTCATTTAGGTTCATTTCTTATTTCGATTTTGAGTTTCTAGTTGCCTCAACTAGAATATTTGCACAACTAGCAGGAAAGCTACAGATTGTGTGGCCTCTGCCAGCCAGAGTAAATTAAATTACTTCAAAAATGTAAATTACTTCCAAAATGTACGCCCTTGGGACTCCTGGATAACAGCTGTCTTGCAGCTGTATGCTTGCTGGATCTATCACTGTACCTTCAACATAATAGATACTAAATAAATATTGGCTTCTTATTATAGGGCTGCACATAGCAAACACAGGAAGCTTTCAACACATATTTACTAATGTGTCATTTAATATTTTCACATACTGCTTCCCACAATATCATTCCTATAGTTTCATTAAAAAAAATAATAGTGTGTGTGTGTGTGTGTGTGTGTTCTACCAGGGATAGAATCCGGGGGCATTGTACTTCCAAGGTGCACCTCCAGCCACTCCATCCCCTTTTAAATAGGGTCCCTCTAAGTTGCTGAGTCTTGCTAAAAATGCTGAGGCTGCTCTCAAACCTGTGATCCTTCTGTCTAAGCCTCCTAAGTACTAGGATTGTAGGTGTGCATCACCATGCCTAGCTTACTTTACACATTTTAACCTTGTACTACAAAAGTTACCATCATATGCATTTGATTTCCTCTAATACATAGGTGGAATAACTAAGGCAGGCATAAGGAGATTAGGTGATCTAGAAATGACTCCTCTGAGTCCTAAGCTAAGCTGCATTCCACTCTGTTAGGATGCCTTTCTCACAGCTCAATTTAACCCCTTTCCTTGCACCCTTGTCCCAGTGATGAATAAGAGTAAGGAAACA
Source organism: Graphiurus murinus (assembly GCA_004027655.1). Taxonomy (NCBI): domain Eukaryota; kingdom Metazoa; phylum Chordata; class Mammalia; order Rodentia; family Gliridae; genus Graphiurus; species Graphiurus murinus. The sequence continues at coordinate 43,302 of PVLC010004041.1, forward strand.
GTCTTCTAGCACCACCTCACTGTTACAAGTTTGTTTCCTTATTGATGACAATTCTGGCCTTGGGCTAAGAACTTAAAAATGAATTCCTTTATTAAAACACATTATGGAACTTCTAAATGTGTATATTGATTTCAGCAAATCATTTTATGGTCTCTCATGATATCTATGTAGGTAAAACTGTTAGATTATTTTTCAGTGTTTCAACCACTATACCCAACCCTTCAGTGATTTCCCATATGAAAGAGAAACAAATCAAATTTGCACATCATTACCCTGAAGGCTCTGTGTGGCCTGCCTGCTACCCATTTCTCCAACTTAGCTATACTCCTCTACTGCTCATTCAGCAAGCTCCAGCAACCTGGATTTCTTTCTATTCTTAATATATGCCAAGCTCACTTCAGCTTCAGGGCATTTGCATGTGCTATGCTTTCTGTACTGAATGTCAAATGTCATCAGCTCCTCAGATCTAATACAGGTGACTCTTTATCAGAGTAATCTGCTCAAAGGCCTCCTTGAAGAAGACTTCCCTGATCTCACTGTTGAGCGAAAAACACAGGTACAGAAGAGTGTGTGTAGGGTGCTTCCATGTCTGAATATTCAATATTATTTATACAAACATAGGTATACACAGAGAATATTGCTTGAAAAACATAAGAAATTCATAACAGTGGTTTTCACTATGGAGGAAGAATTACAGGATGAAAGTAAGATTAGATATTTTCACTCTTTTGTATTATTTGAGCTGCTTATCATCTCTATATATTACCTACTAAAATAATTAAACATCTTTAAAAGAATGAGAAAAATTCATTGGGTTGTCTGAGACTAACACGCTGGCAGTGGAAGAGGAATAAATATTTAATATTTCACTTAGATTCAATAATTCAACTGCACAGGTCCTAGTGAGGAAGGTCCTGCTTAAAAGCAATTCATCTGACAAAAACCTCAGATACATCTCAACCATTTCATTGGGTTGAGTGTATCTACCCAGTAGCAGCAGGACACATGGTCTTCTCAAGTGAACATAGAACATTTTCCAGGACAGATCATGTGTCCTAAAACATTTATAATTAGAAATAATGCCAAACCATAAGAGGAACCCTAGACGAAGAAGGAGAAACCTTAGATGAGCAAAGAAGGTGACTTAACTGAAGGTTAATGGGGCGGGGAATACCCTAATGCACATGGTGTACTTTCACAAACATAACAAAGTCAATCACTAAACTGAACTTGAGAAGGAGGGAGGGGGAGGGAATGGGGTGGGAATTGGGGAAGGTTTAAATGAGAGATGTGTGCATGTATACCTTTACCATCTTGTACCTAACAAAGATGTATGATCACAATGCACCAATAATAATAAAAAATGAGAAATTAAAAAAAGAAATAATGCCAAATCCTCCAGGATGGGTCATGTGTTAAGTCACAAAACAAATCGTAAAACATTTATATTTAGAAATAATGCCAAATATCTTTTTTAACCACAATAGGATAAAGCTGGAAATCAATATCAGAAGGAAAATAAGAAAATTCATAAATAAGTATGTATTAAACAACAAACCCTTCAACAACCAATGGGTCAGGAAGAAATCAAAAGGAAAATTTAAAAATTAAAAATTAATGACAATCCTTCTTAAATGCTTCCAAAAAATTGAAGTGGAGAAAATTCTTCCAAACTCATTTTATGAGGACAGTGTTACTCTGCTATCAAAGTCAGAAAAACATACTACAAGAAAAGAAACCACAGTCCAATATCCCTGTCGATGAAAAAATTCTCACATATTGGCAACCTGAATTCAACAGCACATTAAAAAAAATCTAACATCATGACCAAGTGTGATTCATCTCTGAGATGCAAAGATGGTTCAATGTATGAAATGTCATATATTATGTTAACAGAACACAGGATAAAAATCACATGATCATCTCAACAGATGCAGGAAAAAATTCAACACCCTTTCATGATTAAAAAAACAAAAAAATCAAAACACTCAACAAACTTGGAATAAAAGGAAACGACCTCAACATATTAAAGGATACAAAAGAAAAGCTAACATCACACTCAATAGTAAAAAACACCTTTTCCTCTAGGATCAGAGACAGTCCAGAGGATAACTACTCTTGTCACCTCAACAAACTACTGGAAATCTTAGAGCCATCAGGCAAGAAAAAGAAAAAACAGGTATTGAGGTTAGAAAGAAAGTAGTAAAATTATCTCTGTTCATAGGTGACATGATCTTATACATAGTAAACTTTTAAAGACTACAAAACAGATCTAGTAAATGAATTCAGTAAAGTTCCAAAATACAAAATCAACTTACAAAAATGACTTGCATTTTTATACTTGGTCAATAAACAATCCAACAAGGATTTAAAAAAAAAAATTCCATTTAGCCAGGCATAGTGGCATATGCTTGTAATCCCAGTACTTGAGAGGCAGAGACAGGAGGATCACAGGTTCTCAGCCAACCTCAGCTACTTAGTGAGACCCTCTGCAATTTAATGAGACCCTGTTTCAAAATAAAGAATAAAAAAATAGGGCTGGAGGTGTAGCTTGGAGGTAGAATGCTCCTGGGCTCAATCCCTAGTACTGAAAAAAAAATTCCATTTATAATAGCATCAGAAACAATAAAATACTTAAAAATAAACTTAACCAAGAAGGTTAAGACTTATACTCTGGAAACTACAAAATTGCTGAAATAAACTAAAGAAACAAATAAATGAAAAGATATTGCCTCAGATCTGTTGGGATGGCCATATAAAACAACACAAATAAGATAGAAAATACCAAGCCATGTTGAAGATGTGAAAATGTTGGAACCCTGTGCACTGTTGGTAGGAATATAAGATGGTACAGCTGCTGTGAAAAACAGTATGGAAGTCTCCAAAAAGTTAAAACTATAACTACAGTATGAGCCAGAAATCCCACTTCTGGGTATATGTCCAAAAGAATTGAAATCAAGATCTCAAAGAGATATTTGTACTCCTATATTCATTGCAGCACTATTTACAATAGCCAAACTATATGTCCATCAAAGATGAGTCAATAAAGAAAATGTGGTATATGCATACTACTTTTGGTATGGAATGTTATTCAGCCATAAAAAGAAGAAACTTCTGTCATATGTTTTGTCTTGGATGAATCTTGAGGCCATTATGCCTAAGTTAGTCTCAGAAAGACAGACACCATATGATTCACTTATATGTGGTATCTAAATAATCCAACTCATCAAAGCAGAAAGTAGGATGGTGGTTGACAGGGGCTAAAAAGGAGAGCTGCTGTTCAATGGGTGTAAAGATTCAGTCATGCAAGATAAAAAAGTGTTCTAGAGATCTGCCATAGAACATTACCCCCCCCCTTTTTTTGTGCAGTACTGGGGATTGAACTCAGGGGCATTCTACCTCCGAGCTATACCCCCAGCCCTGTTTTTTTAAATTCTTTATTTTGAAACAGAGTCTCACTAAGTTGCTGAGTGCCTCACTAAGTAGCTGAGGCTGGCGGCGAACCCAGATCCTCCAGTCTCAGCTTCCCAAATGCTGGGATTACAAGCGTGCGCCACCATGCCTGACGAACATTGCCCCACACTATAGTGCACACTTAAAAATCCATTAAGAGGTAGATCTCAGATTATGTATTTTTTTTTACCACAATAAAAAAGTGAATGTACTTCACAATAGCAATCACAGAAATGCAAATAAAAAATTATCACCTGTCAAATTAGTAAGGATTTTAAAATGCTGGTGAGAGTTCCCTGAGGCAGGCTCTCATTTACTGTTAGTAATAGTATAAATTGGCAGGCACAACCGGTTTGAAAAATGCTTTGGAAATACACATTAAAAGATCTTAGAAATGCTTATATCCTTTGATGTAATAATTTTACTGGTAGAAATCTGTTTTGGTAAAATAATAGCAAATATAAATATACTAATTACCTATAAAAGCAAAATTTAAAACTATACCAAATGTTCCATAAGAGGGAAATGGCTAATAAATATTGGTAATTATGATAAAAATGTTTATGAGGCTTTAGTGACAAGAGAAAACTTCTCACAGTATAATACTAAGTGAAAAAGGCAGGAAAACACTTCATATGAGGTGCTCACACACAGCATTATTACCACTATGTCAAAGAAAAAGAAAAAAGATGAAGGAAATACACAAAAATGATAACTAGGATTGTTTCTGGGTAAAGAATTATGGATGACTTAAAACAAGGTGTTTTTTTTTTTAATCCTTTTTCTCCATGTTTTCCAAACTTTGGCAAAAACACATATTACTCTTTCAGTTAGAAAATATACAAAAAGTTTAATCAAATGTAATCTAAGGTCCTACAAAAAGTATATTGGGATCAGTTGGTCCAAATACGTATATTTTTCAAAATGTCTACATACTTTTTAATCTTTGCAAGAATAAATGTGTAAGATAAAATGTAGTATGGCCAAAAATTGAACTCTTTGTTGTAGAAATTAAGATGGGAGGTATTTTACTGAAGGTATATTTAAAACAAACAAACTTTTTCATGAAATCCTTTAATTATAAAGTAAAAGAGATACCAGAGAGAAATCAAGAGAATGCATTATTGATTGCATTGTTTGTTTGTAGAGTAAACATATGGCTTCTGGTAGCCCAAGAAATAGCATTAAGTCCCTGTGGGTTGCTCTGGGCCACCCTCTTCAGAAGAGTGGTGTGGGGGAGCATAAATGGCATGGCCAGCAGGAAAGGAAGGGAAGGGTCTGTCCTGGCAGCAAGGACAGCCAAACCCTGAAATCCTCTGGCTTTCAGGGGATTGGCAGATGGCACAGCCAGATTGTCCTACCAGCCTGGAGCTACTAACTAAAACAATTACATTCAAGAGGGAATACATTCATGCCACAATCAGATTCCTAATATTAGCCCGGATGGTGGGGGTCATGTTCTAATTGGTTTAAGTTGTGAGCAGATAGTGATCAGGGATGAGCAGAGAAAGGTACAAGCTTGCTTCTCTAGGGACACAAGCCACCAACTCTGAGAAAATCAAATCTGTCACCATCCCCGCTCTCCTATTTGATCCCACTTGAGAAGTGTTCCTTTACTTTTTATGTATGTATGTTTACTGGAAATCAGAGAAAGCACATTTGAGGCCTGTGGGTACAATATAGAAACTAGACATGGTTCTGGTGGGCCCATTCTGGGTTTAAGGAAAAAAATTAAATGAGTTGCTGACAGTTTAAAATTGGAAGATTTGGCATAATCGGGATTTGGGTTTTTGAAAAAGATTCAATAGGTCAAGAGTGAGCCATCACTGTCACAAGGCACCGGTCAGCTAGAGACAGGCGGCCCATTCTCCAGTTAGATGGCACAGGCCACCAGTGTGCCACAGTGCTCACTCAGTTCATCTGCTTACTTGGGTTTCCACGCCCGTGTGTGTCTGTGTGCATTCCTAAGCCTGATCAATAGGATGCTCTTACCAGTCGGAAGCTTTCAGACACAATGACTGACAGAACTGATCTACTTACAGAACTGAGCTGCCTCTGATCAAAAGCCTCCATTGATACAAAAACTCTTTCAAAGTGACACTACCTGTAAGTAACTTTGATAAAGACAGACCTTATTAAGCACTATAAACATGTTCAAAGACATGCTGGGAGAGTAGTCAGATGCCCCCCTGGAAGTCACGGGTGTCCTGGGCAGACAGCTAGATTGAAAAGGGCTTTCGATGAAGATTGGGATATCTTAAGGGAAACTCTCAGCCTAGTGTTTGGAACTTAGTAGGAGGTTAATAAATATTTGTTTCCATCTTCCTAACAGCAGATGCAGAGCACAGCAAGGAAGAAATGGAGCCAGAACGGTGTAATGCAATGCACAAAAGAACAGCATGTCAAGAAAGGAGGAGGTAATTGTAGCCTAGAGATCAGTAGCAGCACCAGAATAGACCTGGAAAAGTTACGATTGACAGAGCAGGTACTATGAATTGGGATACACACAACTGCAGCACGATTCTGATAGATCTTTGATGGCTGCACATCTGTATGGTAGGTTGAGGCATACAACAGATGAGACATTAATGATTCAACGAAAACTCAGACAGAAATCCCACCAACATAGGTGTGAAGAGAAAGAATTCAACGCTTTCGGAAAAGATTGATGGTTGAAACTATAACAAACTTTTCATAACGTATAAAAATACAGAGAATATGTAAAATGTGCAGGACAGCTATATTCAGTTTAAGTACAGAATTTCTATAATTAGCCAAAATAAGTTAACTGTTTAATAAAACTCATTCTTGGCTTATCAATAGTGTGGCTTTAGTTACTTTTGAATAATTTATTTCTAAAGCCTCAAAAAAGTCAGTTTCTAACTGAAATACAATTACTGGAAGCATCATGTCACTACAGTAATAACCTGTCAGCGAATGTTACGGAAAGGGTGTAGAACAGCAGAATGGAAGGTTACAGATACAATTATTTCTTTTCTAGCCCTTTACTTCGGGTCATAGCCAATAGTCGCTGTTACAGAGGGTAGATTTTGCAGTATTTTTTTTTTTTTAATATTTAACAGTCTTGAGAGTCAGTGACTGGCAATAATATGTAGAGTTTCTAGCATGTTATGTGTGCTTAATAAATGTTAAAATATTTAATAAAATTCCCTATGATGAAAACCAGCAGCCACTAAAACTATTATAGTCTACAGAATTTTAAAGCCATATAGTCTACAGAATTTTAAAGTAATAACTATTTTTAAAAGCATAAAAACCAAACAGTGCATTGATTAAACCATGGTAATAAAGGAACATTTCTATTCACTAAAAAATCCACCAAGGTAATTTCCTCTTAAATTCCTTGAGGAATTGTAGGAAAATGGATAGAATACGGGTTAAAAAAACAATCATGTGGGGTTCTGCCGGTGATCATTGTACAGCAGTGGGAAGCTCCAAGTGCCTTCCAAACTTCCTGTAACCCAGCACCCTTGGGCAAAGCTCTCCAATTTCCTAACCGCCTTCCTGCTCTGAAGGACACGGCATCCAGGTGAGTGCGTGCGACACTTCCAGGTGTAAGTTGGGACGCCGGGACACGAAAAGGCAAACGCTCTGATACAGAGGACGTTTTTTTATTTCCATCAATCTATGCCCGGGATAACGTCGGCCGGGCTCGGGAACCGTGACCACCGGGCTTCCAGTGTCCAGCGCAGCCCGCACCGTCCGGGCACGACGGCGGCGAGGGCTGAGGACCCCGCGCTCTAACTTTGGCGAAGGAAGCCAGGAGGAGAAAAACAGAGCTGCTCCTTTAAGAGCTCCCCTTCCCTTTTACTCTATGTTTACATAACACGGGCCGGTCCGCCGCGGGGCGGGCGGGGGCGCGGTGGCCCCACGCGCCGGGGGCGGGGCGCGGCGGCGAGGGGGCGGGGGCTCCACCTGCCCGCGCCGGGGGCGGCTCCGCGCTCGGCCCCCGCCCGCCTCCCTCCTCCCTCCTCCCTCCTCCCTCCGGCCGCCCTCCTCCCTCCCTCGCGCCCCTCCTCCCTCCCTCGCGCCCTCCCGCGGGGCCTCGGCGGCGGCGGCGGCGCTCGCTCGCTTGCTCGCTCGCTCTCGCTCGGCGCGGGCAGGTCCCCCTGCTGCCCGGTCCCATTCGTTGCCGGGTCTGGCTCCGGGCGGCCGCGGTGCGCGGAGCTCCGGGCGCCAGGCGGGCAGCCGCGCCGCCACGACGGAGCAGCCTCGGGACTGGCCGCCCCGCGCCCCCTTCGCCGCCGTGCCCTTCCCCGGCGCGCTCACCCCCTTCTCGGGATGGGATTGTAGCGGCGGCGCGGACTCGGCGGGGATCGCGGCGGAGGCGGCGGCGGCGGCGGCCGAGCGGGGCTCCATGTTTTCCCCCAGCCAGGAGGAGCCCTGCGCCCCCAATAAGGAGCCGGTGAAATACGGGGAGCTGGTGGTCCTGGGGTGAGTCCGCGGGCGGCTGGGGCGCTCCCGGGGGGCTGCCGGGGCGCGGGGCGGTGGGAGGCCGGGATGCCCGGGCCGGCGCGCGCGGGGCGCTGTACCGGGCGCGGGATGCGCGGTCCGCGCGGAGGCGACACTGGCGACCGCGCGGGGCTGAGCGCGGCGCTCCGGGACCGGGTGGACTTCCTGCGGGCAGGGGCTCCGGCACCTCGCGGGGTCTCCTCCCGAAGCTGGAGGCAGCCAGCCGCTGCCCCGGGGGCCCCTCGGACCGTTGGCCCCGAGCGCCGGGCCCCGACCCCGAGGCTCCGGGCCGCCCGCGGCAGTGGGGTCTGGGGCTGTGCTTTACAAATCGTTACTGTGACCGCCGCGGGCGGTGAACTGTCGGTGACCCAGGCTGGCCCCGCAGGCCCTCCGCCGCTCCGCCCCGGGAGTGACCCGAGGGCAGGGGCGGGGACGCGGCCGCGCGGGGCCTGGACCCCGGCAGCTGGCTGCACCCCTCCGGCCCCGCGCCCGGCCTCGCGACGCCCTCCGGGCGGCGGGGCAGCGGCAGGAAAGCGCCAGCCGGCCCGCCTCGGCTCGCTCTCCGCGGGTGAAAGCCACATTGTGAAGATAGTAATTATCTACAATCGTTAAACAGCGGCAATTAGAGACTTCACCTACTTCCTGAGTTTCCTTGTGACATTTCTATTGTTTACCCTTAATAAGCCAGGAGAGGGGCTTCGCGGGATTAAAGCAGGATAAAGTGGGCAGTGAAAGAGGAGTGGAAGAGGGAGGAGGAAAGTGCAAGGAAACTCGGGAGAAGGAGCAAATTGGCTTTAGTGGTGCAGGAGAAAGGATTGTTTTTCCCTTTGGATGTTGGCTCCTGGGAACCCGCGCTTTTGTCCCTCTCTGTTGAAAGACTTGTATCATGGGTGCTGATAGGTGGGCGCAGCGCACAAGTGAGGATTCCTTGCTGTGAACCCAAGGGACTTTGAAAGACGTGTTTTGATGACTTGAAGTAACTGCCCACTCAGACGTTTTAAAGAGAGGAGTTTTTAAAGAGAAGTTTCTAGACACAGTAAGCCTCAAAGTTTCCTAGACTTGCTCACTTTACTACTAGAGTACTAAGTAGGGTAGTACTGGAAATCTCACTTTTTTGAAGCTGTCTGCAGATACGCGTTTTTCTCACCTGCACGGGAATTGCAGTTAAAAGACATGTCAGGGTTCGCTGGAAAGAGGAAGAATGACCCAAAGCCACAGTTTAGTCTGTCTTATGTAACTTCAGCCCAACCTAATTTTGTGGAGTTTGATTTTGTTTGTGTGGCTGGCTTCAAAGTGTGTTTAACACTGTGAACTTGACACAGAAGATTAACTTGTGCCAGAACTTTCCATTATTTCCTTTTGAGGCAATCGTTGAGATGTTTCAGAAAAGCAGTCTGTGAATGGGCCTGGCTGGAAAGGTTTTGTGTTCATGGCTGGAAGTGCAGGACATTCCAAAGCCAGGAAAAGGATTTCTGTCCTGGATTGTACTGGTGTCATAGGCGTATTGGAAGTCGGCTATGTAATATTGCCTGCACCCTGCCATTTGCTAATCCTTTTCCGGGAGACAGTAGGTGGGGCCAGACATCCCAACTGTACCCGGTAGTTGGGGCCAGACATCCAGCAGTTATTTGTGTACCTACTATGCACCAGGTCTGTTTAGGCATTGAGGAGCCAGCAGTGAAATGGGAACTTTCATTTTAGTGTGGAGTGATAGGCATAACCAGAATAAATTAACTTACCAAATTAATAACAATTTCAGGTGTCACCAAGTTTTCAACAGAAAGTTGGTGAATTTAGTATTGCTTTCTTCAGGTAGGTCAGGGAAGGTGAGGAAGTAAAATGTGAGTAAGATGCTAGTCTGGGTTTTTTTTTTTTTTTTTGAGATTAGGTTTATGACTTTAGCAATATTGAATACATCAGAAAGCAGGTGAAATAGTGAATAGGTAAGTATATTTTAAGGAGGCCCCTATTAAATCACACCCCACTGTTAAGACTTGAGACAGTGCCTTCCGTCCTGAAACATCAATACCATTCAAAGAAAAATTACTGTCAAGTTTGCATGTCTGATCCTATGAGACATGGATATTGGTAGATTTTCTTAAAAAAAATACCCAATGCTTGAAATTGATAGAGTTTTTTTCTTGCTTATAAAATACATTTTTAAAAAAGTTGCTATGTGACTGTCCTTTTTGTTATCTTCTGAATTTCGTAGTAAAATGTTACTAGGAAATTCTGGAGGGCAGGCTGAAAGAATATTCTGAAGTCAGTATCCTTATACAAATACCTCTGCATCTTTTCATGGGTTGCACAAAATTAAAGAATAGGATTTTAGTGGAGTCATCACTTCCTGGCAGTGGAACTTAAATTATTCCATAGTTCTAACCATTAATGTATCAGAGCTGCAAGTCTTTCTTGTACCACTACAAAATTGAAGGTGGAGGACATGACTTGTCTGACTATTGGATCTTTCTTGCTCTTCATCTTAAAGTTGAGGAAGTGGCTCAGGATTTGAGAGGCAGTTTAGTAGAATGGAAGAACATGCATTTACAGTTAGGGGACCTGATTCAAATCCTGCTCTCTTGCCACGCAGCTTTGTGATTTTGGCTTGGTTCCTACCCCTCTGTTTCTTTAGCAGTAACAAAATATGATTGGATTAGGTGGTCATCAAGAACCTTCGTTCTGTACTCTGATTGTGTTCATTGGCTCAAATGTGGAAAATGGTATAGTTAAGTTGCATGCTCTAGTAGCTTGACATTTGCTGATTTTGTGTACTGAAAGTGATGGTGCTAGAATTTAAATGGGCACACATTCTGTATCGTCATAGCAGAAAAGCCAGCACTACGAATGCTTTCTATGAAGCAGATATGCACAAAACAGGCTTTAAAAAAAGTCGCAATACAGTACTTTGGAGGTTGAGATAAGAGGCCAGCCTGGACAACTTAGCAAGACCCTGTCTCAAAATAAAAAAAAAATAAAATAAAAAGGGCTGGGGATATAACTCAGTGGTAGAGCGCCCCTGGATTCGGGTAACACAGAGCACACATTATAATAGTACACATATATTTGAATCATTGATATTAGTAAACGAGAGCAGTCAGATTGTGTAAAACGTGCTGTCTCAAGTTTAAGAAAGGCAATGGTGTTTTGAAGTTAAGTAAACTGAAATACTAGCATAAAGAGAGGTAATCTGATGATAAAATTTAGGACTGGTACAGGCTTACGGGGTGATAGTATACATGTAGCCCTCTGTTCTGTTCATGAAGACACTGGGGCTATTGCAAGAAAGGAGATTTGCTCAAGTTCCTAGTTGCTTGGGACTGAGCTGCGTCACCATAGCATGGTTTCCCCATGGTGGGGCCACCTCCAGCCATGCTGTCAGCCCCTCAAAGCACCCTTTCTGCATTTGAAGCATAGAGTTCTCTTGCTGACTAATAACCCATTATGGTTTTTGGAAAAAGACTGCTTACTCTGTTAGTTCCCCTCACCTCCCAGTTGAATAGATCATGCAGTAGTAAGGTTTATTTTTCACTTAATGCTGCACAAAATGTATTTCATGGGTTCTTAACTTTGGGTCCACAGATGGAATTTAGGGGATCCACAGACTTGGAGGGGGAAAATACATCTTTATTTTCATGATAGTCAAACTGAAATTTAGCATTTTGCTTCATTACAAGTGTCCTGCTGTGAGTTTTGTCATATGATGCCATAATGCAGAAGTGCAAGTATGGTTGTTGTGCAATTTAAACCTGTTTTGATAACTGAGTACAACTGATTTCATTTGTAGTCCTCTATATTTTATTTTACGCGTTGAGAGACATTTCTCTGAGTAGGGTTCAGACTGCCAAAGAGATCCTTGGCACAAAAAGAAGTTAAGAAGCTGTGCAAAGGAAGGCTTATAAATGTGATGGCAAAATAAAGTATCTCAGTGGAAACTGATTAAGCCCTACAAAATGGGGGAGGTACCTGTCTCATTTCCTTTGGATAGTGCACCATCCTGTTGACAAAACAAAGGAGACTATTATTTGAAGAGGTTACAGACTTTATTTTTTAAAAGTAGTCCCAAATTTCATGTGCTTTTTGTGTTGTACCCTTAGGACTTTGCCTTGACTTCCTCCCTACCATAGTAATAAGGAACCTTAAAATATACCCTGACACTTTCCCTTCTCTTGTCCTCCACTCCAAAGTGGAACCAAAATCAAACACCTAGTATCTTTTATAGATTAAAAGGTCTTTGAACTTACAAAAACAAAAATCCTAAAAATCTTTGCTGTCACCTAGCATGTGGGGTAATCTGCAGAGCTCAGATCTGTTTGTGCGAATGGAGTGTTCCATTCTGTAGGCTATTAAGGGTTATGATGTGACTGGCTTTGGGTTGCTATATTTTCCTTTACTAACTTTAGCCTTGTTTGGAGTATGTGGCTGTCTGTGTGGCTTTTTGGCTTCTGATGTGGCTTTCTCAGATTTATTTGCTTCTCTATTTGACATACCAAGACTGGAATCTTTATTAGGGCTTTTCATTTTTGGTTGTATGTCATCATGTGATCAATATTTGGGGATGCTTTATAAAACAAAAATAAACTCAGCTTGATTTAGGTTCCAGCAATTTTACCAAACATATTTTATCCAAAAGATAAAACACAAGACACAGAGACTGAAACAGAACAAAATAAAACCTAGCAGTTGCAGCGTTTGGGGACACTGATATCCTCACACAGGGGTCTCAGCTCTGTATCTGCTGTGCAGGGTTGCCGCGAGGGCTCCCTGAGGTGAGTATGTAGGGCTTAAGTTGGCTTTTGAATGGAGACAGTAGCAACCAGTGGACCTCATTGGGACAGGAGAAAAATAACTGTGAAAAGGAATTTCTAACATCTTTGATTTAATTAAAGGTTTCTCTTGGGGTGAGCAGAAACCTGTTTTATAAAAAGAAGATGAAGGTTAGAATGATTCAGTTATTAGTTCACTGAGTTTATTGTCACCTTCATCTTCTGCAAAATAAGAGTAGAAAGTGCTTCATATTTTTTAGCTTTGTCTAAATCAGCTGTTCTCAACCATTGTCACAGCCACCTCCTATGTGATGATCAGTCATGAGGTGCATGACCAGTAGCTTATGACAAGTAATAAAGTGTGGCTCTTTCAAACGCTTCAGAGATGTTCCTTTATTAATGCCATTTCCCACCCATATACATTCTGATGTGTTTTCTCAGGTGGGAGAGAGCAAGGGATAGAGTTATATCAGGAAAGCCAGGAACTTATTTATTCAACAGATATTTATTGGGTGTCTTCTAGGCCTGGGGAATACTGCTAAGACAAGGCAGACAGGTTCCTTGCTTTGGTGAATTGCTAGATATTCTTGTCAGAGCCCTTTAGTAACAACTACTACTGATATGCAGGCCATTTATTCCCCAAATATTGAGCATCTACAGATACTTGTCAGGGAAGGGATCCACAGGGCAGGTATAGTCTTGCTGTCGTGAAGCTCACAGCTTAGTTGGGGAAGTGAAAGGCTATGATAGTTAGCAAGGGTCACCTGCCCCTGCCAGGATGAGAAGGGATGGTCTACGTGGAGGTGAGAGGGCAAGGGTGCTCTAGGGAGAATGTACAAAGTATGTTGAGACCTACAGGTGAGTGCTGCACATAGCTCCTTGAAGGAGCAGGGAAGAGCCCTGACTGGCTAGAATAAGGAAATAAGGTCCAGTGAAATAATGTGGGAGGTGAGGGTGGAAACCGGCCATTAAGGGCTCATAAATTATTTGGTGTGGACTTCACTTTAAGGATACAGGAGACAATGTCAGGGTTTTCAGAAGTGAGGGGGCATGGAGAAAGCTTTCAGTATAGAGGACACAGTGGAGATGGAGGGAGAAACTGAGGCTGGAGCCCCCCTTGGCAAAGATGGAGTATGAGCCAGAGGACAGCTGTCCAGCTTCTAGTTCCTGCTTCCTGTCCTCTGAGACCTACACGCATCCCTTGCCCAAGTTCTGTATGATTGACCATTCATTTAACAACTCAGAAAGTTCTGGCTGAGAACAGCACCGTTCTGCCCTGGCCCTAGGCTGCTGTGGTCAACAGGCACCTTCCCTGCCTGCCTTCCCTGAGCTGCCTTTTAGTGGGAGAGATGGCAAACAAGCAAGCAGGTAGGTGGAGTGGAGTTTCAGTGAGTATACCACAGGATACAGGGGGAAAAAAAGTGATTGGTTCTGGAGGGGTTGGGGGGACTAGCAGGTAAAAGTGCTAGAGATAAGGTCATGGGGCCTCTAGGTAGAATAACTGGGAAAAGTTTTTCTGGGAAAATAATCCTGTGTTAAAAGCTCCACCCAACAAAAATGTGTGATTAACCCTGTTGTACCCAAGAAATGTATAAAAATCCATGCTAAAAAAAATAAAAAAATTAAAAAAAAAAAAAGCCTCCACTCTTTTGTTTTTGTTTAATATTTTTTCTTCTCATTAGGCCACCTTGAGTAGGTTCTGCTCTAAAGCCAAAAAGTTCTGAATGTTTCATTAGTTAAAGAGGCAAAGTATATAGCAGTTTACCAAAGGGAAAATAGGAGTACAAACATAAAGATGGGTAGCTATTTAATGCCTCCCACCTCCAAACAAACATGGTTCAGTCTGCTGTGCCACTAGCTCACTAGCCACTTGCCCAGAGTGGTAGCTACATTCCACCAGGGTTCATTAAATCTGTCTGGTCTTCCCTTGAAGTTTACCTTTAAGGGCAGGGACTTAGAATCCACCCCTGTGGAGAGGGCTGGACATACCTTTCTGGCATATAGCAGGCACTCAAAAGTGTCTTGAGGGAATGGATTTCAGGAACACACCATGACACCCCACTTGGCACAGAGGTGTCACAGGGTTCAGTGGACCTTTTTAGACTTGGAACACTGCTTCTGTAGCCCAGTTGCAGTTCTGTCAACATCCTTCATCCTACCTTTAGAGCCCAAGTTAAGGGCTCCCTGAGATACTAAGCTGCTTTACCAGCATCAGCTATTCCAATTTCAACTTTTGTTTGTTTTTCTTTCCCCGAGTTACCTAACAGTCATTTTTTCACCTGCGGAAAGTTCTGCCTCGAAGGGAAGCAGGCCATCTGTTCTGATTCTACCAGCTGCTCTGAGCTGCATTGCAGTGTACCACGGCAGCACATTGAAAGGCTGTGGTCATTAATGCCTGTTAATGATGGCTGGAGATATTGTGGCATCCAAGCCTCTTGGATGACAGACCTAATAAATATACATCAGGCATGTCCAGCAGCAGGTTGAAGTCTCTATTGAGGTTTCCTTTCCAGCCATCCAAATAATGCTTCTCACACTCTCAAACACTTAACTCTGCTTATTCCCTGCTTTTCTGCTCATGCAGAATCTATTTTTTTTTTTTTTTTGGATAAGAAATCATTATTTCAAGCTTTGTACTTCCATTCTAATTAGTACCAGTTTAACAGAATCTAACCACAGCAGGCAGTAGTGTGTTTAGCTGCTAGGCTGTTGGTTTGAAAAGGCTGTTTACTATTACCAAGCACCTCCCAGAGCCTTGGCGGCCCCTCCTCCTTCCCCATCTGTATCTAGCCTTTTTGAAATTCCTTCTGGATTATAGACCACTCTCACTATAATGAGAACTTGTGATGGGTGTGCAGTTAGGTTTTCCTGGGGCACTTGATTGATTGATTGATTGTTTGAATACTTTGAGGGAAGGTCCTTTTTGCAAAAGGACCACAGACAAAAAGGAGTATACTCTCACACCAGATCCCAGAAAAATATGCAGACAAGATCTTTGTGCTTCTCAAGATAGTTTTCACATACTTGACCTATTTTTGTTTAGTAAGCATTCAAGTTGGCTCACCCCTTTAAACCACTCAATAAAAGAACTATGCTAAATGCTCTGTGCTCCTGAGGTGGAGGGTACCCAGTTTTCCCAGTCAGTCATGTGGTGGGTTGGAGATCAGATAGGGAACTCAAGCTTTTTCCTTCATCTCTTTTCTTCCTAGCCAGCAAGAGTTCCTCTGATCCCTCTGTGTGCTGGACCTCTTGCTAGGGGAACCCCTCTCCTTGAAACAGGGGTGGTTCTATGATAGTGTTGACCAGGCTGTGGCATGGACGTGATACTGTGTGGCTTCTGGATGTTTGCCTTAAAGGGTGCCAGAGCCTACACCCTACTGCCTTCTACTTTCATAACAAAACACCACACACTAGGGCTTCAACAACAAAAATTCACAGTTCTGGAAGCTGAAAGTGCAAAATTGAGGTGTCAGCAGGTTGGTTTCTCCTGTGGCCTCTGTGGCTCACAGATGACCAGGTTGTCTCTGGGTCCTTGCATGGCCTACTTGCTGTGCATGCACACCTCAGATGCTTCTTTCTTCTTATGACACCAGGCATACTGGATTAGGGCCCTCCTGGATTACCTCAGTTCAAGCCCCCATCTCCAAACAGTCACATTCTGAGGTTTTCTTGGAGTTGCACTTTAGTATATGGAATTTTGGGGGTTGCAGTTCAGACTAACATGTCTTTTTATAGGGCAGTTGCCATCTAAAAAAGTCAGACTACCCTTTGGGGGAGAGTTCCTCTGGCAGATGAGAGATTATAAAAGGAGAGGGAAAGTTCTGCTAGCCCCAGCCGTTCCAGCCACTACAGCTGAGACAGTGACCTTGTGAGCAAAGCCATTGAAGTCCCTTGGGCCATCAAGCCCTGGGCCCACACCACACAGAGCAGAGCTGAGTGCTCTCAGCTACCCCTGCCCACATGGAAGCCTTGTAATTAGATGTGTGGCAGTTTAAGCCACTTCGTTTTCAGGAGGTTTGTTATACAGCAGTAGACAAACAGCACAATACTACATTTGCATATGGTTTGGTTGTCAGCTCTGGCAACTCATATGAAATAAATTCAATGAGTTTTTGTTATTTTTTGTTTCCCTCAGGTTATTAATTACTTTAGTAAGCACAATTGCATCCTTTTGGATGAGTTATTCCAAACATTAAGTAGTGTATAGTTCGAAAATCTTAGCTAACAAAAGCATTTGTGAAACAGCTTTATTGTGTGTAAATCACCTGTGAGTTGCTTTGCATTCGTTCCTTTCCATAGTCAGTTGTCTCCTGAGATTTGCAGTTGAAAATCCCATCCAAGCTGAGAACCATGTTTCTTGGAGACTCCCACATAAGCAACTTTCACTCAGGACATCTAAGTGCATGACACAGACTTTCAAGTTTCTAAAGGTTGCCTGACATGAAATAATGAAACTAGCAGAGATTTGAGTAGGGGGAGTAATCTGTACCAGCATCTCACAGGTACAGGGTGCTGAGTGGACCAAAGAATGTTTTAACACTGCAGTTGGGTGGCTAAGTGACAGGATGGAAAGCTCATTTATATCGGCTATACCTGTCTGACTGTGGGCAGTCAGAATGGCACTGTTTGAGGTGGGCCAACATACTGTCTACACAGAGGCCAGGTGTCATAGCAGCACTGTTGCCCATCATGTGTGCTACACCCAGGGCCAAGGGACCTGCATGCATAGAGTCACTGGCTACTTCCTCCATACCGGGTATGTCAATACAGGAAGAAAAGAAAAAGACTCCTAGTTGCTAAGGGAGATGAATGTAGCTTAGAAAACTTCCTCAAATTCTTCTGGGGAATTTTAACATTTTACACTTCTAATCAGAGGGACTGAAAAATGGAAAATTCAAACTTTTACATTTAAAGTCCATCAACTAAATGTTAAGGAAATTAAACTTCCAAATGTTGTATTTTGTAAGTATGTAGCTTTTATAACTTTGTAATTCTTAAAAGTTTAAAACTGTAGTAAGAGTTTGGGGACTATACAGAAAAATTCATGTGTTCTGCATGGGTATATTTAATTAAAAATGAGATTCACTATACATACAGAAGTTGAGCACTAACTATTTAAACATGCACACTAAACATTAACCACTCAGTTTGTGTGAGGTGATGCTGCTGCTTTTGTTGTTCGATGGTGACAATTTCAACTGGAGGACCAGGAGTGCTGGAATTCATATATTTCCTAAGGTAGTGTGGAGTGGTGAATCCTAGTTGGTACAGAGCAGGGGTGGTGGGAAGGAGCTGTTATTCTGGGAGCTCTATATGCCAGGTTCTGCTAGGTTGGTGTTTTTTTGTCATCATTCCAGGAATTGGATTTTATTATTTGGGCTATGAGGCTCCAGTTTAGTGACTTGTCCACACTTGCTCCCCTTGCTGGTGGCAGATCCTGATTAGAAGGTGGTAGGTCGGTGTGGCTCTTAGGCTGAGTCCTTTCACAAGGTGAAGGTGAGAGTTGTGTATTGCTGGGAGATTGGAAAGAATTTCCCAGGGCAGCAGCTTTTGGGCAGAATTTTGAAGGGTAACCTGAATTTTTATACAACAGTAGTAATGGAGGCACAGAGTTTAGGAATGTGAGGAATTTGGCTGGAGACAGAAGTGCCTGTGAAGGAGGGGGATGAAGTTGGAAAGTTAGTTTGGCATAGTCTCAGCTAGTCAACAGTTGCTTATGGTCAGAGTATGGTGGGTAACAACAGAACAGTCCCTGCCTTCATGGAATTTTTAGTCTATGGGTAAAGAAGGACTTTAAATAAATGAAAGCTGAGCATGGTAGCTCACACTTGGTAGTCCCAGTACTTGTGAGACTGAAACAGGAGGATTGCAGGTTCACAGCCAACCTCAGCAACTTCGTGAGTCTCTTAGCAACTTAATGAGACCCTGTTTCCAAATAAAAAATAAGGTAGGTCTGAGGATGTATCCCAGAGGTAGAAGACTCCTGGGTTTCATCCCCAGTACCACAAAACAACAACAAATAAAAAACAAATGAAAGAAAGATACTGCCAAATATAGGGTTTTATGGGGCTATTCTTAGGGGATAACTTATTTTTGTGGGTAAAAAAGGAACAATTCCATGGAAGCTGAGATGGAAACAGTGAGTAGGAGCCCGCTGAGGGTTAGCAGGGAGAGGGCAGCATGCGGGAAGGCAGGGCACATGAGGGGCTGAGGAGCAGAGGAACATCAGTGTGCTTGAAAACCAAGGGCTTGGAGGGCCAGGGTAAGGAGGGAGAGTTGTGAGCCCTGGGAAGACTTAGGCTTCTGTGAGTGGGAAGCCGTGCTCATAACATTTCAGGAGTTACTTTAGATCCTAGGTAGCAAGTGCAGCTTGAGGTTTCTGAGTGGGGAATGAAGCAATCAGCAGGACCTGATCCTACTTGACATCTCCAGTAGGCCTGTGCTTCCTCTTTTGTACTTCATTTCCTCTTCCCCTGACTCCCCTCCCCTGCCAAGGAACGATGCTCTCGGTGGGTGTAGCCCCATCTGCACGGTGGCACTCATGGAGTAAGGTCATCAGATCATTTGGACACTCAGTGGGTTGTTTTGGAAAGTCTGGCTGCAACTCATGAATGTTTGGGGGTTGAATCCCACTGTCCGAGCAGTCAGGGATCAGAGACCTCTCCCTTTCCAACTCAGCCATCTGTGCCCTGGAGCCTGGCATTCTTGCAGGCCCAGGTGATGGCATCCCCATGTGTGGTCTGCAGGGAAGAGGACCACTGTGCAGCCCAGGGGTCCTCATTTCCCTGTGTCTGAAGACACCAGTAAGCACCATCCAGTGGGTTACCCTGGAAAGCTGAGCCCACTGCTCTTTGTCCAGGTCGGGCTGTTTGCGCTACAGCAGGTCTCCGCTGCTATGGCTGTCTCATGCCAAGTTGTGCCAGCAATAGGGTAGGACAGGTGGCCTGGCATCCCACCCCCACCTGACGGTATCATTGGGAAGATTTCCATGCTTGCCCTGCCTGGCCTGCTCCCCTCAATCTCTGCCTGTCTTCAGGGACCCCCTACTCCTTTTGAATTGAAGTGGAGCTTCCTGGTTAGAACCTGAGTTTTAAATCACCATTAAAGAGGAAGCATCAGGATCGGAGTCTTTTTTATTTCTCTTTCCTGTGGAGATGAGGAAATCCCAGCGAGAGGAGAGTGTTACTCCTTAGTGACTTGGTTCTTCCTTCCCCCAGGGAGGTGTCAGAAGGCTGGCTTCTGGATCATAGCAATGGCATTTGTCCTTTTTAAGAGCATACTCTTAGCTGGGTCCCATGCAAAGTGCTGCCCATGCTTGGCCTTTCTGAACTCTTAACTAAAGGAGGCGGGATTGCTCGTCAGTCTGTGGGTAAGTTAAGTAAACTGAGTGGCGGTGCTTGAGAAACTTGTCCAGGATCATTGGACTAGCATATGACTGAACTCTAATTTGAACTTAGTTTTTTTTTTAAACTTCAACACAGTCTTTTTTGGGGGGGGGAGGGGTACTGGGAATTGAACCCAGGGGCATTCTGTTTCTGAGCCACAGCAGCCTGGCCCCCTTTTTGTTTTTGAAATGGTCTCACTAGTTGCTGAGAGTCTCCCTATGTTGCTGAGGCTGTCCTTAAACCTGTGATCCTCCTGTCTAAGCCTCCCAAGTACTGGGATTACAGTCATATGCCACCAGCTTAACACAGTTGTTCTTAAATCCTGCATTTATTGTATGTGTTTAGAAGCAGGTTTGTAATTTTTGAATTACGTATTTTAGCCAAATCCTTGCATACTGGGTATTCTCATTAACATAACACAAAACTTCACTTCCTTCATGGTGTTACCAGTAAGGTTAAATATTTTTCCTCTTATATTTACAACTGAGATTAATTTTTTTTTTTTTTTGGAAAAAGTTTGTTCACTTTTGCTGCTCCTAGTGTTTTAAAAAAATTAAATATGTAATTTTCAGGAAATAAACTAATCTTCATCATATCTGCCTTCCTATTTGCTTAAATATATTATAGTTGAATTAATACTTAAAGGAAAACCTGCTTTGATCATCTGAAATAATTCGTAGTTCATTTCTCTAGTTTCAAAGATGACCCATTGAGTTCTCTCCCGCCCACCAAATAGCTCTCTAACCTCATAGTTGTGACATACACTCTTGAAATTTTTCCTTTGTTGCTGTCGTTAGTGATAATTTATACTAGCACTTGCATATGTTTTATAGCATAGAAAAGGAGCTGCAAACACTTTCCCTCTGTAGTCAGGATCAGTATTTGCTGGATACAAACACTACTGCATGTTGAATTTCCTTTTCCTGTCTCTCCATCTTCCTGTTAGTATTGATTAAGGGGAAGGGACTCACTGCTCCTCCTTTCTGACAGCACTTGATACAGCCTGTTCTTGCAGTGGCACTTGTGCAGCTAATCTGAAAAGCACAGGCCAACAACAGCCCAGGGAAATGCCTTTTATTTGCTTATACTGAGTATTAACTTGGACCAGATGCAAACTTGAAGGCTGTAATGAAACTCAGTTGACTTCGACTCTTCTGAAACCTGGCATAGCTTTGGGCTTTGCAGTTTCAACCTTCCTGTGTCAGGTCTTTTCAGTAACATACATGGGGAGGTGCATAGTACCCAGAGTTTCTGAAAAACATTCTTAGCCAGCAGGCATCCTAAGAGATCATACAGTAAAATGCCAGAGGACAAATATAGTATCTTGATAATCAATATTCCATGTTATATGGGGGGAAAAGAGAGACCTGAGGTGCTGCAGGAAAGTAATTCAATCAGCAGATTCTGATAACGTAATAAACTACCCAGGTGAAATTTGAGTGGTTTACACACACTAGAATGCCCTTCAATTGAATTATTGTCTTATAATGGTTGTCTGCTCATGTGCTACTGTTTTAAATATTAAAAGAACAATGCAAGACACTTTTCCCCCAGATGAGAGAGAAAAATAAATCTTCACCACTTTAATAATTTGTATGCCCTCCCTCTCCCATGACTGCTAGGGTTCATGTTTTGGGTTTATTAGTTGGAAATCCTGTCTTGGAGAGTAGAACATACAGACTTTGTTTTGTTTGTAAAGCATCTCTTCAATTGTGTGGTGCAGTTGCTTCTCCCTTCATGGTAGTGAGGAGGACGGGGCGGGTGAGGGGAGGGGGCGTCCCTTGCTGGGTTTTCCCAGCTCTGGAGTGGTTTATGACTGGGGAGGCAGGCAGCCGTAGAGGCCCTGCCATGCCAGGTGCTCCATCACAGCAGTTTCAAAGTAGGTGAGGTCATCCCCACTGAAGAAAGAGGAGGCAAGGAGGCCAGGACCCTGAGTGACTTATGTGAGGCTGCAGTCAGGAAAGGATTTTGAAGTTTAGGAATTTTGAGTCCAGGTCTCAAATTCTAAAACTCATGCATATTTCTTTTCACTGAAGACTTAGGCTGTACCAGGGCTTTACAAGACTGTAGATACTGTGCTCTAGGCCATGTCATTGTCAGTAATAACTTTTGATAAAGATCAGAAGGGCGTAAGTCATCAGGTCTGGCTTTAGGTTCTAAAGTTATGACTGTAACTAGAAATGTGGAGACTTCCCCCTCCCCAAGGGCTCGGATGGGGCAGACTGTGACTGTCCTTGCTGGAGCTGCCCCTCCCCCAGGCCATGGCTCTGCAGGTTGCACTTCCCTTATGTTCTCTTCTCCAGTCCCTGAAGGGTTGGGGGATGCCTGCCCCTGGTTTTCCTGTTAGCTCCCCTCAAATCCAGTTTGGACAGTAGAGCCCTACTCCCATGGGAAAAAGGCCTTTTGTAGCCCTTTCGGCGCAGTCTAAGTGAATCTTTCTCTGCTCTGATTGGATATTTTTATCCACTTGTACTCCACCATGTTAGTTACAATAAATTACACCCTTTTGAATTTTGCTTGTGAAATTTTTTCATCCCAGTTTCTCCTATGTTAAATCAGTTTTAAGTTATGTGTCATGGCTTCTTATAACTTTTTGATGTTAACACTAATCATTAACACTAATCATTAAGCTTTCCTTCACTGAAAAATTTGTTAATAGAAAAAAAATTAAGGAGCCGGGCGTGGTGGCGCACACTTGTAATCCCAGCATTCGGGAGGTTGAGACCGGAGGATCTGGGTTCGCCGCCAGCCTCAGCTACCTAGTGAGGCCCTCTGCAACTTAGTGAGACTCGGTTTCAAAATAAAGACTAAAAAATAGGGCTGGGGGTATAGCTCGGAGATAGAATGCCTCTGAGTTCAATCCCCAGTACTGCAAAAAAAAAAAAAAAAAAAAAAAAAGAAAAAAAATTAAGGTAGACCATTTGTATTCAGGTAATATGTTATTTAAAAAGCTATATGCTGCTGGACATGGTGGCACACACTTGTAATACCAGGACTTAGGAGTCTGAGACCAGAGGATATGGGCTCGCGGCCAGCCTCAGCTACTTAGTGAGGACCTCCGCAACTTAGTGAGACCCTGTTTCAAAATAAAGAGTAAAAAAATAGGACTGAGGGTATAACTTGGAGGTAGAATGCCTCTGGGTTCAACCCCCCAGTACTGCAAAAAAAATAAAATAAAGTAAAATAAATAAAAGGCTATATGCTCAAAGGATAAAGAATATTAACAAGAATTTTGGAAGAGGGAAGAAAATCACTCATGATGCTAGTATTTTATGTTTTGCACATTCACTTCTAATTCTGGTGTATACATATACATATTTTATATGTCATTATATACATAGTATATGTGCTTCTTTTTAAAGTATTAGCTAAGTGACCTTCATTTTTAGGAGGATTGATTAATGTTAAAGAAACATTTAAAATAAGCCTAATATATTTTTTCTTGATCAAAGCAGGTATGTGTTATTGACTATTTAACACAAATTCTGTTTTTTATGGGGGGGGTGTTGGGAATTGCTGTGTGATTTCTAAGGTTTCCATCTATTCTAATAGGATATATGTGAGGAGGAGAAACAAACAGGGCCCTTACCCTGCTTGAGATTTCCAGGTCTCTAAGAGGCCCTGTGTACGTGTGCGCATATGCGCATGTGAGCATGTGTGAAGGATGTGTCTTATGAAAATAAGTCTCTTAGGTGGAAAGGACACTTTCAGGAAAGTAAATTTTATACATGTATTGTCCAAGATAACCTATTTCCTGTTCTTGAGATCCCCCTGGACCACTGTGATGTGTTTTATAACTTTCTTCCTTCTCGTTTCTTCATCTTCTGTGCTTTTGCATACGCAATTCCCAATTCCACTTCCAATTCAGCTTTCTCTGCTCGCCACATCCTGCATGCCTGTTAGCACGTAGCTCAAGGGTCATCCATCTCCATCTTGATGACCTTCTTGACGCCCCTCTTTTTCCTGTATCCAGGAGCAAGGATCTCTGGTGAGCTTTCTGTACCTTGTCTCTCTTCCTTACTGGGCCGCTTCAGGGCAGGGCTTGGGGCTCCCTCAGCTGCACGCTATCCCACGCTTGGCACTGTGTGCATGGACAGAAGGGACGCAGAGATGTTTTTCTGGAGACAGAAGCTGTGTGCTGTGGACAGCCTCTTCCTCTTTGCTCCCTGCTCCCATATTTAAGAGTGCATTTTAAAATGGATATTAAGTTTAGTTATATTTCTTTAATAAACTTCCTAAAAGTATTTTCCTATTTGTGCCTTTCAACGTAAGGTTGATTGTGAAGTTCTTCAGTGAATGGACATTGTGGCGCTTATTGACAATGGACTATTTAGTCCTGAAATGAGATGGTAATGACTTTAAAATTTTAAACTTTCAGAAGAGAAAGGGTTAAAATAGATGAGTCCAGGGATGTGACCTGAAGCTGACAGTAATTTCAGCTTTAAATGATCTTTCTTAGTATGTAGTATTAAAAATCTCCCTAGAAAAACCAACAAACCCAGCCATATTTTGACAGTGATAAATCTTTATTTTTACTCAAAATTAGTTGCTTTGGTTCCTTATCTTTTCACTCTGAAGTCACAGATAAATATTCTTTCCATTATTTTTTCCTGATACTTATCACAGATGACTTTTGCGTTTGTGTGCTTTCACTCTGCCTCTTCTACTTCTCAGCTCCTTCCCATTGATTCGTAGAGCACTTTATGCTTGTAGTGTGTATAGGATGTTTGCTTGTCAGCCAGTTTCGATGTATTCATTCTTCATGTCCCTGCAAACATATTTGATGTTTGTTGCCCCACCCCCATCATAGTGCGTTGAGTGTAGCTTGTTATATATTTGAAGCAAGACAGTTGGGATACTCTGAAAGTCAGCTTGAGCTTATTTTTTCTTTTTCTTCTTTAAATTGTTATCATAAAGAACCAGAGATATTGTCATTAAACTCTATTCTTTTTTTTTTTCCGGTACTGAGGATTGAACCCAGGGGCATTCTACCTCCAATCTACACCCCCAGTCCTATTTTTTATTCTTTATGTTGAAACAGGGTCTCACTAAGTTGCAGAGGGCCTCACTAAGTAGCTGAGGCTGGCCTTGAACCCGGATCCACCAGTCTCAGCCTCCCAGGTATTGGGATTATAAGCGTGCGCCACCACACCCCGGCTTAAACTCTATTCTTTTTGCTGGAGAGGGTTGTGTGTAGCAGGGGCATATAAACCATCTCCACCCAACCCCTGAACCCCGTTTTTCCTTTCTTCTCCTTCTCAATTCAATTTCTCACCCAGCCTCCACTTTGTAGAATTTTCAAATGAATAGTCATCTCCTTTATCCATTCCCATTCCAGTTCTTATAGGGACCATAATAAATAATGGAATGTCTAAAATTTAGCTTATTCATGGGATTTAGAAGAAATAAAAAGGGAGTGTGGTGATTTTAAAAAAATATGAATACATCGAAGAGGAGTGTAATGGCATAAATTTGTGAATTAAGGTCCTCATTCTTAGTAGTATCTCTGCAACCTACAGCAGTATGCTAAGTGGAAAACATACACAGACACAAACCAGGTTCTATGAGCACGTGTACTGCTTCATGACATGCCAGCAACTGGATGGGAAACAGTCTGCTGCTCAGTGTGTGTACAAATCTTTGGAAGGAAGCTGCAGTCCAATGATTTGTGAACTGTGGTTTTGCAAAGTGGCTTAATGAATTTGTTCAATTAGTTTTGATTGAATTATAGTAAGACACTGTCTTCTGTTGAGTATCTGGCTGCTTATTTTTGCCTTGAAGATTTTCTTTCTGGTGTGTGATGGTTATATGTTCTCAATACAAAATGATCCAGAAATTGCAGATACTTCCTCAAAGAAGTAAAGCCTAGGGGCAGTGGCCCAGAAATTTCAGTGGAATGTTGATGGTTGATGAGTCAGTTTATTACTGAAAATCTCTCTAAAGTGAGATTTCTTTAAGAGTTGACATATTTTGGTTTTCTCTTATAAATATATTAGCTATACATGATGGCTATTATTAAATTGAAAACAGCCATAATTTTAAAATCTATAACACTTATTTCTTTTGGACCAAAAGTAACTGGATATTATGGATGTCCCCTTGAAAAATTCATGTATTGACAATGCAAAAATATTCAAAGGTGAAATAATTGGACCAGGCCTCTAATTTTACCAGTGGATAAATACATTGATAGATTAGTAACTTTTCCTTTCCTTTCCTTCCCTTTCCTTTCCTTTCTTTGTAATAGAGATTGAACCCAGGGGCATTCTACCTCTGAGCTACACTCCCACCCTATTTTATATTTTATTTTGAAACAGGGTCTGGCTAGGTTGATGAGAGTCTCACTACTTGCTGAGGTTCTCTTCGAACCTGTGGTTCTCCTGTCTCAGTCTCCCAAATACTAGGATTACAGGCATGTTCACCATGCCCAGCTTAGATTAATAATTTGATGGGTTCCCTAGGTGTTAACTGGGGCATGGCCAGAGGAGGTAGGTCACTGGAGGTGTGGCTTTGAGGGACTATATCTGTCCCTGGCCATTTCCTGTCTCTCTCTCTCTACTTCTTGGTTGCCTTGAACTCAGCCTTCCTCTGCCTTACCCCACTGCCATGGTGTTTTTGCCTTGGAGTTGCCCAGTTGTGGATAGAACTTCAGAAGCCATGAGCAAATTAACCTTTACTCCTCTTAAGTTGTTTTTGGTAGGTATTTTGGTCATAACAATGAAAAACTAACTGATACACTGGGTATTTTTTGGAAGATTAAGACCAATAGTATAGTATGTTATATATTTTGTTCATTAAGAAAACTGAACTGAATAGTCGACAGCTTTGTTGTTGTACCGTAAAGATTTCTTCAATGGCATGCTTACAGGCCATTGAAGTTTCATGTAAACTGATGATTTAGCTTAAATCTCTGTAGAGGATTTTTATCTTATTTTTCTTTTCAAATTATGGTTGATTACTCTTCTTTTTCAGATGCATTTGGAGTCATCTTGAGCCTTTCTTTGATGGGTGAGGGCTGCCTCATTGACCTTTCTGATCAGTGAATTAGTGATCATTGAATGACATTGTAAACTTAAAGGAGGTAGAAAACTGGGACACTGGGGAATCCTTTGTAGATCCCTTTCAAACATTCTATTCCAATAAGCCAGTTAAAGATAAAGTCAAATGTTAACAGTAAGTTAGCCCTCTATCAGGGCAGATTATAGGAAGGCATATCTGTCGTTGATGCTTCCAGTAACTCACATTCTGCACAGCCAGGTTTTTCACAGCCTCCCTGTGGGTGTGGTGCCACATTGGTCCACAGGGTCTTTGGTCATGCCGAGACTCTCTGGATTCAGATAGTGTGGCAACAAAATAAATGCATTTTGTCCTTCTTTGGTGCATATAATTTAGAAGCATCACTGTTAACTACTAGATTGTATTTTTAACCTTTTAAAGTAGCATTTTTTAAAAATAATGCATTGGGCCACTGAAAATGAGATTAAATCAACGTTTCAACTAAAGAAAATTGGGAGCAGAAGGCAAAGCTGGGGGTGTCATATGTAATCTCTCATTTTTCAGGGCTAGCTCAGTCAGAGGGATGCCTTTTGTTCAAGTAAGAATAAAAATAATAATTGACTGCATCAGCCTGCTGACCTTGGTAATTGTTATATCCTCTGATGTAATTTATTAGTGTAATTTATTGAGTGCCAAGGATTTTAATTGATGTACAAAGGACAGATTTATATGGGACTCCTGCCAGTGGTCTCACTGGAAAGTTGAATATGTGTCTTTCTTCTCTGTGTTTTTCTCTTCCTTCTCCTCCCTTCTTCTCCTCCTCCTCCTCATATTATTCTCCCTCTCTACTCATTTTAGGTGTGCACTCTGACATCATTTCTTTCTGTGTAGACCTTGTCGATTTTCTTTTTTGCAACTTCTAGTACTGTTATGTGGAGGAAAACCCTCAATATAGATTAGTCTGTTCTCCAGCTTCCCTGGAAAAACCGCTTCACACTTCCTCACCTTCTGGATAGAGGTAGCAGTGGTATGCCTGGTTGGGTATCTGGTCCCACATTGGAAGGGTTTGATTAGGCAGTAACAAACAAAGGGAATTTTCGTTCACACATTAGAAACTTCTCTCATTCGCTTACTGCACAACAGATTTTGGTGTCAGGGTTACAAGAAGGAGTTGCATATGAAGTTTATAATATCTTTCAGAATTATTTTATATCTTTAACCTAAGAATCCCATGGTAACTTTTTTTCCTTCCTAAAAGGAATTTGAATGTGCGTAGTAAGACAGTTGTCTCTGTGAAATTTGAGAAATTCCTCTCTTAGTCATTGGAATAAGCAACAGAGAAAAAAGAACATTTTGGACCATGTAACATATAAGTGCTCTGTGTCTGGATTCAAGTGGAGGAAGAACAAACAAACAAACAAACAAATAAACAAAGCTACCTAGAGATTAGTGGGTTATTGTCTCCTATTCCATTGCCAGGAGAGCAGGCTCCTCCAGGTCCCTGCAGTGTATCCTTACCCTGGTTCCTGTCACCTCCAGAATGTTGCTGATCTAAATGTCTTAGGTGTGATTCTTCTGCTGAAGATTAGGTTGTGCATATGCAGAGGTACAGTTGTAGGAAAGGGGTTCTGTGTGTGCTGTCCCCTTTTATAAGGCATTTAGCAGCTAGTGCGTGATAAATGACCACTCGCGTGCATGTGTGGAGTTCTAACTTACTATTCATTGTTTAGAAAGCAAGACTGTGGGATCCAATTTGAGGCTGATGGTTTGAATTTAAAATCTTAAACTGTTTTGAGTTTCTCTAAGTTACTGATGTGCTTTAGAGAGTTAAAAACAGATTGATCTTTGCAGAAGAGGTCAAAAGCTTTGCATTATTCTTGAATCATTCTCACAGAAATGTTGCTTGATATGGATAGTTCAACGTGAAATGGAGACATGTGCACCTGCTCTGGGTTTCTTGCCTGGTGTCACCTCTTTACCTGTAGCACTGTGGGGGAGCTCCAGGATGCCTGTTTCCTCAGGCAGACCTAGTTTCCTCAGGGGCTGCCTTTGCGCAGACGTCCACTGGAAGAGGCTGTTCTGCTGACCCACCAGACCTTGTGTCCTGCGCCACCTCACCACTGACGCCTGCTCTGTTATGTGCTCACTCACCAGAGCATTTCAATGTGTAGAAAATTGCTTTCTCTAAGAACTGGCTGTTTTTGTGTAAAGCAGTCATTTTTCATGAGGAGGTAAAAGTAACTTCAGGAGCAGATTTTGAAAATCATAGTTATAGTCCTACTGTGGGATTAGACATTTTTCAGGATTTGAACATTTTTTCTATTCAGAATCTACTGCAAGATTTTTTTTTTTTTTAATTAAACCCAAGTACAGGTGGGTTCTGTGGTTCTTTTTGACTTTCAAAAACTGGAAAATATTAATAATTTGTTTTCTATTATGTCTGTGCAGGAAGAGACTGTGGAGGAGCAACTGCTGAACAGGAATTGTATATAATATCTGATTTGCTCAATTTTAATTTGTAAAGTTCTGACTTTAGAAACTTCATAAAATGTCTTCCTTGGCACACTTTAAAAAGTCAGGTTTTACCATTAGAGATGTGAGTAATGATGGAATATTAAAGTTTTAAAGATTTGATCCACCACTCTAGTCTGAGCACGTATTCTCTTTCTCTCTGCAGTTGATTTGTGGCATAACTAAATGAGCAAATTGTTTTCAGTCTATTGTCAGGCTAGTGATGTCTGTTCATTCACTCAGCTCCTTTGAGTCCTCAGACCCCTGATTCATGTTGAAACAGTGATTTCTCCTGTGTTTCTGTGTGTTTGTTTTCTCAGGTGCCTTGCCTTTCACTTCTTCCCTGCTGACAGAGTTGATGAGCTTGTGGGGGCAGTGGGAAAAAAGTGGGGTTACTTGTGAGCAAGCTGCTCCAGCTGTCAGAGAGCAGGAGGGATGTTCAGAGTGTGGGTAGCATGGTTGCAGGGACAGCTGGGGGGAGGTGGAGTCATTGAATAAGCCACAGAATCCTTAATTATCTAACCCAGTGCTGGCCTCTGGACACCCTAGCTGGTAGGGCATTGCATACCCAGGCCTTTTCCTTGGTTTGGTGCTGCCTGGGGGTGGGGAGGAAAGGGGAGGAAGGAAAGGAAGCCAGATGGGCCAGCACAGGGGGAGGGGTGGGGAAGAGGATGTGTATGTGTATGTGGGGGGTGGGGAGAGTGTTGGCCTTCTGAATAGAGTGGGATTTTAAAATATTGGGCTTTATTTGTATTTGTTAGTTTCATGATTTGTCTTAGATGACTTATGAAACTATATGAAAACCGATTGGTAAGTATGTTTTGCATGCAGTTGTTTATTTTCTAAGCCATTCACGTTGTTCATTTCTTATTGATCTGACCCTTCACCCCCGTTTGTTACTCTTTTTTGTTTACTTTTCCTTTGCTTTCCTCTTGTTTGGGTACACTTTTATTTTTGTTCATTTAAAAATCTTTGATTTACTTCTGAGCCAAGGACCTGAGGGCTTTTTTTAATGCTAACTGCCTTTTGTGCTTCAGCCCTTTTGTTCTTCCTTGTTGCAATTTTTTTTTTTCGAAAGTTAATTTTTTAAAAATAAGATTCTGGTGACTAGTGAGACTCCACTAGTGCAGCTGAGAAACAGAAAAGCCCTTAGTTCTAACTGAATCCCTGTCACTCACCACTCCCGGCAGCAAGCTTTCTAGTTGGTAAAATCCCACTCCTTTCTTTGAAAAGGAGGAGCAAACCAACTTCTTTACTAAAAGGAAGAGAAGGGATTTTTCTATTTGAGACTTGTCTGTGGAAGGGTATTTCATTGCTGTTAAAATTGACCTTTATAGCTGGGCGTGGTGGGCTGGGCGCAAGCTTGTAATCCCAGCATTTGGGAGGCTGAGACTGGAGGATCCGGGTTCGAGGCCAGCCTCAGCTGCTTAGTGAGGCCCTCCACAACTTAGTGAGACTTGGTTTCAAAATAAAGAATAAAAAATAGGGCTGGGGGTGTAGCTCGGAGGTAGAATGCCCCCGGGTTCCATCCTCAGTACCGCAAAAAAAAAAAAAAAAATAATTGAAGCTGGGTGTGGTGGCACACACTTATAACCTCAGTACTCGAGAGGCTGAGACAGGAGTATCGCAGGTTCGTGGCCAGCCTTAGCTACTTAGTGAGGCACTCTGCAATTTAGTGAAACCCTGTTTCAAAATAAAGAATAAAAAATAGGGCTGGGGTATAGCTGAGGTAGAATGCCCCTGGATTCCATCCCCAATACCGCAAAGAAAGAAAAAAAAAGAAAGAAATGAATAATTGTCAGAGAATTGGTCGGTCTTTCATCCTTAGCACATGTGAGGGGAGTAAACACACAGCTTTGTTGATTGAGGCTGAGTCATGAGCCAGGCCTCAGACACATGTAACCCAGAGCCCATACCTCAGTGGAGGGATCTGGAGTCTGAAAAGTCTGTAATTTTATAGAACAGATACAGCCTTCCTCTCTCCGGAACAAACTCCTTTTCCCATTTTAGTTATTCATTTAAAATGAGTTAAACAGCACTAGTGGTTGCTTTAAATGAAACTCATTTGAATATTTTTGCTAGGTGCAAATTAATCTAATTTTTCAAAAGTAGTCAAAGCAACAGTAAATATAACCGTAATGTAGCCTTCACATTTTATTTCACCTTTACAGCAAAATTTAAAAAGAGGATATTAATATTAAGCAAACTTCTGAAAATGACTCCTGCTTTGAAAAGGAAGTTACTTGGGAAAGTTTCTCAGTGGAGACCATTAGGTTAATGGTTCTATGCAAGGGAAGCCCAGCCCTCAAAAGCTCATTAACCCTCCGGGAGGGTCCTTGTCAGCCTTTGTTTATGGAATAAGAACAGGGAGAGACAATGTTGACCACTTAACATTACTTTTAGTTTTTAGCTTCAGGCCAAGCATCTGATAGTGTTTTTGTTTTTTTTTTTCATTTCGAAATTCTGGTTTAAATACAGGACAAGGTGAAATTGATGATGCAAGAACTAGCCCTGGTGGGCCAAGTGGACAGAAGGGGTGACTTAGTATCCAAGAAGCACCCTAGTGCATCCAAAGGCACAAGCAGGAAAGCCCAGAGAGTGGGACAGATGTGCCAGGCTGGTAGCTTTGCTGGCCCAAGCGTGCAGACGCTGACACAGCAGCTGAGTGCTGGCTTTTTTCCCTTTTTTTCCTGGTACCTCATTGTCTAGTTTTCCTATTAACCAGGGAGAACAGGAGTTCAGTAATGTGTGAGCCAGTTTTGCCTGGCTGGGTTGGAGCTCCAGAACTGGTGGTGAGGCTTGGGCCAGGGCCAACATCAGATGTGGCAGTCACACAGGTGTGGCAGCCCTGAGCTGTTGTAGTAAGCCTGGGCTTCTCCAGTGAAAGTTTGATATGTGTTAATTGGCTTCATTGATTCACAATGAAGATGTTTAATATTCTCCAGACATTCTTCTGTCTGCTGTGCATGGGTCAGGTAAAATTAAGTGTAGGAAGAGATGCTGTCAGACTTGGGTCTTATGTTCACTTGACGGCCTTGCCTCAGGAACCAACAGAGGGCTGGTGAGCAGGACTGGCTGGCCACGAAAGACAGGTAGGCAAATCAGTATCTGCTGCTCTGCGCTACCATCTTTCTGAGGCAGAATTTGCCTCATGAGCTGGGCATGGTGCCACGTGCTTGTAATCCCAGTCTTGGGAGACTAAGACTGGAGGATCTGGGTTAGTGGCCAGCCTCAGCTATTTAGTGAGGCCCCCTGCAACTTAGTGAGACTCTGTTTCAAAATAAAGAATAAAAAATAAGATTGAGGGTGTAGCTCAGAGGTAGAATGCCCCTGGGCTCAATCCCCAGTACCTAAAAATAAATAAATAAATAAATAAATAAATAGAATTTGCCTCATGGTGTTCAGGAGCTGTTTGGTTTCATGGACCATGTTCCTGAATTTGAAGTGTTTCCTTGCAAGGAAAGTGATTTGTAGTGTACAGAGGCATTGGCAAAACGTACACAAATGTTGAGTGTGCTGTATGTGGCCGTGTGGTACAGTATCAGCATAGAGAGTTTGTTCATGAGTGTTGGTCTCAAGTTTACTGTGGCTTGAACGCACTCATCTCTTCCCAGTAGCCTTTGAAGTAACAGGTAACTGTGAGCTAAGCTGTTGACACTGGTCTCACTTTTCACTTTTTACTCACCTTTTAAACCCAACTTTTCATCAAATAGGTAACAGAAATGTTACTCTTTTATAAACTGTGGGGCAAAATTGGGGCATCCTGAATCCTTAAGGCTGTTGCCCCTCACAGATCCTTGTTCAAGCCCCACTCACCATCACCACTCCTGTGTATCAATTATTGTCCTTGGATGTCTCTCACGGTTGATATGTTTTCTGTTAGAAATTTAAGGCTTAGAAGTGACAGCTTTCTCAGCTAACCGAGCTTCTTAGCCAAGAGGTATTAGACTTTAAAAACTTTTTGAATCTATTACATAAGAGCCATTTCTTTCCCAATATGAAAATGAAATCATCTTCTGTTCTATCAAGTCCCTGAATACTGTTATTAGAAAAAGAGGGTTACTAAACTGAACTTGAGAAGGAGGGAGGGCAAGGGAGTGGGGCAGGAATTGGGGAAGGGTTAAATGAGAAATGTGTGCATGTATCCTTTTACCAGCTTGTACCTAACAAAGATGTATAATTACAATGCACCAATAAAAAAATTAAAAAATTTTTTAACCCAATTTAAAAAAAAAAGAGGGTTACACTAGGAAATCTCAAGATTGCTAGAAATCTGCAGGCAAATTGAGGTACTTCCTAATTTCTTTTTACAGGTCATTCCCGTTTCGTAAGTGTTGGCGTGTTCATTGTTGAAGTTGTGGAAAATACAAAAATGTGCACAGGGACCATCAGTCACCCAGAGTGCCAGTTCTTGGAGGAGGCAGCTGCCACACAAGGAGTATGCCTCTGGCCTGCTTCTGTGCCATGCTGTCCCACACACGGTGGCTTGGAAGCCCTTTCAGGAAATTGAATCAGATAGGGTAACATGCTTGTGTAGGCTGATCAGGGCTTCCAAGACCCTGGTGACCTGGCACATCCTCTGTGTCTATCACAGAGTCCCGGTGTCCCTTCTACCATGCCCTAGCTTGTTTTCATTTTATATTTGCTTACTTGGTTTTTGTCTCTTTCACTGGTGTAAGAGCTCCATGAACTTGGAAACCCGGTCACAGTAGTATCCTTGGCAAGGGCTTGAAATATTATAGGGGCTTAGCAAGAGTTTATTGAACAATGAAGGAACAAATGACTCAAGC
This sequence comes from Graphiurus murinus, assembly GCA_004027655.1. Classification (NCBI taxonomy): domain Eukaryota; kingdom Metazoa; phylum Chordata; class Mammalia; order Rodentia; family Gliridae; genus Graphiurus; species Graphiurus murinus. Next base: position 77,673 of record PVLC010004041.1, read on the forward strand.
CCTTCTCTTTGCATATCTATGTATACATAATTACATATACTTTTTTTTTACAAAATTCTCAAATTTTTTACTGTAGTCTGGCTAAATTGGCACATAAAACTGACCATTACACCTAGCATATGCAAAATGACTGCAGAATTATTAATATTTATAGACAAGATTGTTAAACTTTATAAAATTTTAAAGAATTATTAAAGTTATAGATGTGATAAATATAGACGAACTTGCCAGAATCTCTTGATTGTCCCTTTTATTTATGATTTTTTTCACTGTTTAATTTTCTCACTGGCCTCCTTTTCATCCTGCCCTATATTGCCTAGTAAAGAGCCTGGTACAGTAGTTAGCTGTTGAATAGTTAAAATGAATAAGGCTGTCCATCCTAATATTTTGTTATTAAACACCTCCCCTCCCCTCTAGCCACTAGTGTTTTCTTTTCTTTTTTTTTTTTTGCGGTACTGGGGATTGAACTCCGGGGCATTCTACCTCCAAGCTATACCCCCAGCCCTGTTTTTTATTCTTTATTTTGAAACTGAGTCTCACTAAGTTGCGGAGTGCCTCACTAGGTAGCTGAGGCTGGCCGCGAACCCGGATCCTCCGGTCTCAGCCTCCCGAATGCTGGGATTACAAGCGTGCGCCACCACGCCCGGCTTCACTAGTGTTTTCTTTAAGAGAGAAGAGTGAAGTAGAAAACCCAATTTGGAAAGGGGGTAGAGACTTGAAAGATGGGTGTTAGGTTAAATCCTGGATCCCCAGGAAATGTTTTCTTTATGGCTTGCTTCCTCCCCTCCACCAACCCTTCCCCCTATGCCTTCTACACATTCTGCTTGGGTAGTGTTTGTACCTAGCCTCCTATAGTTTAAATTTTCCAAACAGGTTAGTTAACAGCAGTATCAGGTAGTAGTGATTCGCATCGTTGTTGTTTTAGAGTGGCAGCATAATGCAAACTGTCATTTATTCAACCATGTTTTGTGAGGGTTTCTCTTGTGCTGTAGAGAGGAAAAAGTAGGAGATTTGCTGCTGAAGGGTATATGTCCTAATGTACTTGTTTCACTAATTTGAGTAAAATATGGTTCTATTTCAAAGGAAAAAAGTATTTTGGAATTTCTAATGTTGACATACTTTACTTTTGTTTAAATGTTATTCAGGTATGTAGAAACCTGTAACTAGGAATAAACACCTTATGTTTGTATCTCTTTTACAACAGTAAATGAAAGCCAGTCCATGAAGAACTCTTAAACTACAGTCAATGATATCCAAATTTACTGTATTAATTCAGTGTGACAGATGATGATGTTTTGCTAAAACAAAAGCACTATTTGCAATACAAAATGCTGCATTGACTCATACAGGCCAGGTTTTGAGTTTGCCTGCTTCTGCTGCCACGGATGACTCAGGCTTTCCACCAGTAGTTCTGTCTTGGAACTGCTGAAATCTTGGTTCTTGCAGAGAGCAGCGTGATTTCATGTGGCCTTCTGTTGCCTCAAATGCAGCATCTGTGTAATAGGTCTGCCTCGGTTGGCTTCTTGTTAGTTCCAGACAATGAAAGTGGTAAGTTTGCACCATCTTGACTTGAAATGCAGTACAAACTAGTGCATTGAAAAAAAGAAGATTAAAAAGCTTCTTGACATATTATGGACCCCAAAGGATATGTCCATGAATTCCCCCTTGGAGAAAAGTTGGTCCCATAGAGAGAGGGAGAGGTACAAGCATGCTGATCCCATAACGATGCGCTCTTGCTGTACTGGAGGTGTACAGCGTGTCATGTGGTGGTAAAAGGTGGTGGTGGTGGCTTTCCGTTGAAGCTCAGAGCATAAGAAGGCGTTTGTCAGGTTGATGAGCAGGGAAGGGCATTTCATACAGCTAGCAGCTTGTGCAGGGCTCTTGGATCTGGGTCATGGATGTTCAGTATTGTTAAAGTACACGACAGAAGAACTTTTGAAATTGAGGGTGGCATTCTGACACAGTCCTTACTTGGATTTCTCATGTTTACATGGTGACAAGACAGATTTTGCTTATGTTAAAACTTCATAAGATTAAAGTCCTTTATTTTCTCTTTTTCCCCTTTTCCAGCTTTTTTGAGGTATATTTTATATGTCATACAATGTATCTGCTCTGTGTACATCTCAGTGGTTTATTAAATTTACATATTAATTTATAAATTCATCACCACAGTCCAATTGTAGGGCACTTACAGCACCCGCAGTGCTCCCTCCTGCCAGTCTGTGGCTAGTTCCTGCTCTGAGCCCAGCTCCAGGCAACCACTGAGTCTCTATCCCTATAATTTTGCCATTTTTTTAGAAATTTGATAAAAGTAGGATCATATAGGAGGTAGCCTTTTGTGCCTGTTTTCAGTGTTCATCCATGTCATAGCATATATTTTTCATTCCTTTTTTTGACCAAATGATATTCCATTGTATAGATATACCACATGCAGTGTATTCGTTGATCAGTTGATGGGTACTGGACTGTTTCCAGCTGTTATGAATAATTCTATCATGCACATTTGCTTGCGAGTATTTGTGTGGATATATGTTTCTGTTTTTCTTTGATAAAACTTGTAGTAAAATTACTGAGCCTCGCTGGGAGTGGTGGCTCACGCTTGTAATTCCAGTACTTGGGAGACTGAGACTGGAGGATCCGGGTTTGCGGCCAGCCTCAGCGACTTCGTGAGGCCCTCCGCAACTTAGTGAGACCCTGTTTCCAAATAAAGAATAAAAAATAGGACTGGGGGTGTAGCTTGGAGGTAGAATGCCTCTGGGTTCTATCCCCAGTACCACAAAAAGAAAAAAAAAATTACTGAGCCTTATAAGTCTATGTTTAACTTTTTTTTTTTTTTTTTGCAGGACTGGGGATTGAACTCAGGGGCATTCTACCTCCGAGCTACACCCCCAGCCCAATTTTTGTTCTTTATTTTGAAACCGGGTCTCGCTAAGTTGTGGACTGCCTCACTAGGTAGCTATGTTTAACTTGTAAGCAACTGCCAAACAGTTTTATAAATAAAAAAGTCATCCCATTTTAATGATTATTAGTCTCAGTGGTAGCGAACCATATGCTGCTCTTTGCGGTTAGGGTGAACAGTGTGTGGGGGGCAGAGGGAAGGGGGAAACACAACAGTCACTGTGGTGGTGGGTTGATTCTTGTCTCCTACTTGGTATTTTTAATTTGTACACCAAAAACAAATTGTGTTGCATGGCATTCTGAAGCTTAATGTTAACATTTTTTTCCCCTTTTTATGAGCTTTTTTTTTTTATGGGAAATATTTGTCAGTCACTGAGTTTGGAAAAATACCCCTATAGTGATCCCATACTGGGCTAAAACAAGACACCCTCCCTCCATAACTGTCTTGTGATAGAATTTTCTGGCTCTACCTTTTAGAAAGTTAGAAGACCATATAGGTGTAAGAGAAAGAGAGAATGTTTTGAAGTGCATGGTTTGGGTGTGTGTTACTGTGATGTTATTATCCATGTGGTGTTTTGACCACAGCAGCATTAGTGTGACACATATCCTTGGAATCAGATTTGGTACATGACTGAATGTCCTGAGTGTAGGTGGCTTAGGAACAGCCAGGTTTAGAATGATGTCATAGTAGCGTTGAGTAGGAAGCCCAGATTGCTTGATGCCTTTTGGTCAAAGAGTGAAGTTCAGCATTGAGATTGTTATCTCTCCCTTATAAATCTGCCTCCTTCCCCTCTGTTCCCTTTCAGCAGTCAGTACTGTATTCTGTGGGAGCCAGAACCTGGAGGTCAGCTGGGACCTCCCACACCTCCCTGGGCATGTGCATAGCTGAACTTTTTCAATTTTTTTTCTTGCAATCTAATTTCTTTTTCCTATGCTGGCCATGGCTGTGGCCTCCCAATTACTTTTCATCTTTTCTCCATTGCAGTTTATCATTCAAGGTGCTACTGGAGAGATTTATCAGCAATTGCATGAAAACAATTTATGCCACCCTGTTATGATTTATTGGAAAGTGTGTGTGTTGTGTGTGTGCATGGATGTGTGTGTGCATGGACTCTAGAATAAAGCGTAAACATGTGGTGGTGTAAAAGGACCTTCACGGTGCTAGCCATGCTGCCTCATCCTCCTGTGTCCCCAGCACAGCCTGAAGCTTTGTAGAGTGCTTGGGGCTCCCCACACGTCCTGTGCCATCTCACTTCCAGACCTTTGCAGATCCTGCTCTGGTTGCCTGGGAGACCCTGCCCTCCCCACCTTTGTCCTTCCCCATGCTGAACATGTCAGTCATCCTTCCAAGACTCAGTGTGGCGACCTAGTTACCTGAAACCCTCTCACCCCTACCCCACTGCTTTTCTTTCTATGGTTTCCATAAAACTCTTTCAAACCTCTCTACTTGGTGTTGTCCTGGAGCAGTGCATTTACTTCTTTCCCCCTCGTGCACATGTCCATTACATGGTGGCAACTCTGGCATCTAGTGTAGTGCTTGGCACCAAGTGTATACTCAGTGGATTCACAGATAGAGGGGGAGAGGAGTTGGAGCTAAAGGAGGGTGGGAACGGCAGATGCTTGTGAGAAATAAGATGTAGTCTGAGAGTGTCACAGGAAGCTTGGGGTCACTGTCTTTCAAGAAAGTAGAGACAACCTGTTCACTGACTGAGAGAGCTTCATTATTATGTGTTTTAATAATCAAAAGTACTCATGCCCAGAAAATATAGACTGATATTTTACCAAAATTCTTTATATTAGGGTTCAAGCCTTAGTATATATGGATCTTCTGTGAAAGCAAATAGAACATTTGAACCAGATTTGTAACAAAATTGAACAAGAATTAAGAAGTTAGAGCCAAGGTGTGTGTGGTCCTGTTGCCTAAGCTTTGAATCACATGTCCCTGGGGATTGGAAAATGAGCCCTTTGCATGCAGCATGCTTCTCCTGGCCGGCCAGCTTTTTCCTGCATAATTCTGCTGCATGTATTTGGTCAGCTAATCTGCATACTGCAGCTCACTCTTTGTCCTTTATTTCTGCAATGTGGCGCCTGTGATCGCATGTGGAATCAGGTTTACCAAGCCCGAGTACCCACTTGAGGAGTGCAGGAGTCCAGGAAGGCACCCCGTACTAAGCATTGCTGCACTTGGTCAGTAATCCTGTTTTCTTGGAGATGGAGCCCCCCTTATATTTTTAAAAAAATTTTATTTATTTATTTTTGGAACCACTTCATAGCTGTGATGTCTTCTTGTTGTTCTGCTAGGTTAATTGTCACCTGACCTTCAGGAGGTGGATCATCTCGGTTCCTTTTCAGATCTGCAATGTCTGTGGATAGGTGCTAATCTTACTACCTAAAGTATTGTATACTTTATACTTTTGTTCTTGGTCTAAGAGCTCACGTACCTTTCAGGGGATAAGGTGAACACTTTTGTTTCACTCTTGTGGTTTTGAAGGACTTTTAACATCTTTCCTCCCGTGTACAGAGCTGCATTTTTCCTGCCTCCTTCCTTTTTGGTGGTGGTGGGTGTCTTAGCAGGTTCTGTAACTGTGTAACTTTTTATGCTGACCTCAGTGGCATTGTGACAGGATTGATGGCCTTTCTAGAACTCCCTGGGATAGATATCACCAATATTGTCCTTAAGAAGAGACTTGAATAATGCAGCTCCCCCCAACTATGCTGCCATCCTCCTCAAGGCCCAGATCAGGGTAAATGAGGGAAAGTGCTTTCATCTGCTCAAGGGAAGCATAGTTCAAGTCCCTGGTGAAAAGCACAGTGTGACTTGCAAAGGTGTCTGTGGTGAACATTAAGACCCACTGTTAACTGCCAGCATACCAACATGAAGAAAGCCATTTCCCCACATATAAGCCAAAGTAAAGACATTCAACAGATTTTCAGAAGGAACTTGTTTTTCAGTGAATGCCATGTGTGGCAATTCATCCAGTATAATCTCATTATCTATTATCATCATTATAATTTATCATTTTTAAATACATTCAGTGGTCACTCTGAAATAAGTAATCTTTTCAGGTTAACCTATATCTGACATAATACCAACTAGTGGAATAATAATGGGTTTTAGATACTTAACAAATAAAATTATTTAAATATATATGGGGGTTTCATAGTACTTGGAAGATATCTTAAATCCTTTTAGTTTAAGATTTTAAATATTTGAAGAACTGACTGGTTTAAAAGTGGCAAACAGCTGGTATTGGTAGCTCACACCTGTAATCCCAGTACTTGGAAGGCTGAGGCAGAAGGATCGCATGTTCAAGGCCTCAGCAATTAAGCGAGACCCTGTTTCAAAATTAAAAAAAATAAATAAAAAGCATTGGGGGTATAGCTTAGAGGTAGTGCACCCCCTGAATTAAATCCCCAGTACGAAAATAAGTAAATAAAAGTGGCTGACTCATTTTTGTTGGTTGAGAAGACTTCATACAGACACTAAATAAACACAACAAATAAAGCACATTTAGCCAGATTTAACATAAGGAAGACCCTTCCCAAGGACACAGCCCCGAGTACTGGCCTCCCCTGTGGCTGTGTTCCAGTAGGGACTACTGGTTGATCCTGTGTCTCAGAGCTGAACAGGATGGATTCTTAGCAGCATTGGAATGGCTGGACCAGGTGATGACGAAGGTTCCTTCAACTGTAGATCCTGAGAAAGGATAAGAAAAATCTAAGGAGACTGAGTTATTTTGCTTTTTGAACTTAAGAACTTAAAGGAATGAGAGGGTCAGTCACCTTTGACATGTTTGAAGCTGGAATTTACAAAGAAAAAGTAAAAAATGAGATTGCAGATTAAGTAGCTGCTTCTCACCAGCTTTCTGGCGGTATTGTCTGCCCACCCCACCCATGGTGCTCTGTGTAGCCTGTTTGAAGCATCTCTGGTAGTTTGGGAGCAATTGCAAGTGCTGAACGCCACACAGCCCTTGCCCACATAGTCCCTTCTGTTTCTCCCTTCCTTCCCCCTGGTGAGTTTTTGCTTTGTATCCAGTGCATTGCTCTGCAGTTCTCTTCCATGTGCACCCTCTTTTGGCTCTGTGTATCCTTACCCTATGCTTACTGGTCATCCTTACTGGCCCCAGGCACTTGGCTCTTGGTGCTCCCTTAGTATTCCACACAACCTGTTTTACAACAACTCTGTATTATGAGTATTGCATGGCCTTCATAATACCTCAGCCATTCAGACATTCCTGCCTGTTCAGCTAGGACTCAAAGTCAGAGATTGGGTTTTTATCCCAGCTCTGCCACCTCTTGCCTCTGCGTTGGTGAACATATTACTTAACCTGTGCCTCAGTTTCCCACCTGTTGAATGACACTATTAACAGAGCCTCCTCCAGTGAGAAAGAGGCTTCTTTGTTATGAAGATTAAATGCACAAGTACATATGATGTGTGGTTAGAACAGTGTCAGATAAGCATTTAATAAGTTAGAATTGCTGTATGAACCTAAGCTCAGAACCAAGCTTTATTAAGAAACAGATTATTAGTAGTTTAAGAAGACAAAGTTTGGGGCTAAAACAAAATGAGATTAAGCTGCTTTTAACAAAGATACAAAAAAGACATTTTGGTAATGTTTTAGGGTTCTCTAGAGGACCATAACCAATGGAGTGTGTGTGTGTGTGTGTGTGTGTGTGTGTGTGTGTGTGTGTGTGTATTTATAAAAGGGGATGTATTAGGTTGGTTATACAGTCAGAGGCTGATAGTCCCATAATAACCGTCTGTATGCTGGGGAGGCAGAAAACCAGTAGCTGCTCAGTTCAAGAAGCTGGAAGCCTCAGAACGAGAGGGCCCAGTGGCACAGCGCCAGGCTGGGAGCCACAGGAGAGCAGCTGGTGTGGGTGCACAGTGAGGGGCTGCCAAAGTTGGAGTCCACTGTGGCCAGACATGGCAGCAGCCACAGGCATACTTGCTGCAGAAGCATCAGCTTTTCCTCCTCCTGCTTCAAGTGGATCTGGGCCTCCAGTCCATAGGACAGTGCCACCCACATTCCGAGCTGGTCTTGAGCCTCAGTTTGCTGTCCAATATGTCAGTTGTTCTTGAAAACACACTCACAGACACACCTACCAGTGTGCTTTACTAACTTCCTAGGCATCTCTCAATCCACTTAAGTTGACAGTGAAGATTAACCATCACAAGTAATATAAGTGAAATTTCCTCCATCATGAAATAGTCCTGAGTTGAACAGTCCGGGGCTGCTGGAGTCTGTGGGGTCATTCAGAGACCTGTTTCCTCTGTGGTGTTCCTCTCAGGGAGTTTGTCTCACTGGGTGGAAGCTGTCCTGTCTGCAGTCTGCATTCCACCCTTTGGGAAGAGAAAACCAGAGAAGTGATTTCAGCTTTCAAGAGAGGATCCAATCACGAGTTGTACATGTCAGTTATGGTAACATTCTTTATCCTATACAGTCACATGACCACACCTGGCTGCAAGGGAAACCAAGGGCATTGTCCTCAGATGAGCTTTTTAAATCTCCAGCTCTGTCTCTGGAAGGCTTTGAGACTTTGGGAAAGTTTCTTAACCTCTCTGTGCCTGTCTTATTTTTAGAATGAGGGTATCAGCAGTACCTCTTTCACAGTGTTATGGTAAGGATTACATTGTTAATACACAAAGCTTTTAAGACAATATGAAATGAAGCATTATATTAATGTTTGAGATTGTGATTAGTGTTTTGCTGAAAGGAAAAATTGAAGATAAATCTGAGAGACAACGAACATTCTCTCCATAGGAGGAAAACCAGCATGGGCTCCCTTCCTGCCTTATTACCTGAGGTGTCTGGTTGGCCTCAGGTTTGTGGTTACTGGAGGTCCCAGGGACTTTTAGTTTCCACCTGTCTGCTTTGCTCATCTCCTGTCAGGCCTCCCTTGGGAGTCAGTATTAGAAATGTTTATCATATTGTGTTTACATTTTTGATCTCTCAGTTTTTTGTTTCTATTTGTTTCTTCACTACAACTTGCTATTAACATTCCAAGCAAGTAAAGGAAACATTTGATTGTGACCACATTAATTTATAACATTAATTCTTCCTTATAGGAAATATATTTGTAATAAATGTGACTGTAAAGTGAAGTTTCACATATCGGAACCCACTTCCAATTGCTGTCAGTTAGAAAAGGTGTATTCCATAAATAGGCAGTACTAGGTCCGGTTATTCCTAACTGCTGCTTTCTCTTCAAGGCATCATCCCATGGCTTTGTAGTAATGTGGTAGGCTTTATAGTGTTCATACATACCTGCCTTGGCAGCTGCAAACCTCGCTGCTGAGAGCACTGTTGGGGAATTAGTTGTGTCTGTGTGCCAGGGTAGTAGGATAGTAGGTCCGGTAAATTTGGGAAGTAACTGTGTGCTCTGTCTTCCACCTGAGATCAGTAGAGTATAATAGTATACGTGTGTATATTTTAAAAGGCTGTGAAAAGGGTGATCAGAGAAAAGGACGTCCCATTTTGCTTAGTTTACTTTACAGACTCATTTGAAAATGAGCTTTTTTGGCTTTCTGGGTTGAGCAGAGCCACTGCAACCCTTCCTGGAATCAGGCTTCTCTGCATGCTGGTTTTGGCAGTCTCCTCAGAGTAGGATTCCTACCACACTGCTACTTCTTTGTGTTGACACAGTTAGAATTCAGTATAAAGCCGGGCGTGGTGGCGCACGCTTGTAATCCCAGCATTCGGGAGGCTGAGACCGGGGGATCCGGGTTCGCGGCCAGCCTCAGCTACCTAGTGAGGCACTCCACAACTTAGTGAGACTCGGTTTCAGAATAAAGAATAAAAAAAATAGGGCTGGGGGTATAGCTCAGAGGTAGAATGCCCCTGAGTTCAATCCCTAGTACTGCAAAATTCAGTATAAATATACAGCCGGATACCCTGTATCTAGAGACAGTACCAGAAAGGTAGCCACAAGTGAGAGAAATGGCATTTTGACATTGCCTGATAATAATGACGAGAATTCTTTTCTCATTTTATTAATGAATTGGGAAACATGCTTTTCAGATTCAAAATTTTTGAAAGTATGTTTTCAGACCCTAGAAAACAATTTTGTACTCTGACAAATTACACAAGTCAAAAATTTGACTAAGATTCTGTATGCAAGAATTAAGTGTGTCAAGCATATCTATAGTAGAAGAACAGAAAAGTTAAGTTTTTTATTTAAAAAAGTATAAAAACAGTGTGTTAAGAGTGTGTGTATGTGCATGTAGTAAAAGCTTCTACAACTATGTTGTGTGTTGAAAATGGAGGGGATAATTGTCTCTAATGAGAAACTTCTGCTTGTGTGCCAGAGATAATCCATGCATCAGTGGTGTTTGTGAATTACTCACTTAACAGTGTAGATATGGTGTAGCATCATATTGGATATAAACTTAAATCTTCTTCATTCTAAGGGTTGATTTTATTTCTGGGTCTTGTTTCAAATCTAAATAGAGTTATACCATGACATTAGAAATTAAAACAATGAGGGCACATTATTTAATAAAATATATATTTAAAAATATTTAATTCTAACTTAAAGAAATATACCCAATATAGACATTTAGAAGATATAGAAATGTAAATCAAATTAAATCACACAACTTTAATAACTATTTGCTAATTTTTGGTATGTTTAGTTCTATTTTTATATGCATATTAAGCATTTCAACATATTAAAGATGATACCATGTGCATCTTGTATTCTTTGATTTTCATCATCCTTTTTCATTGCTACTAAGAATTTGTGGGAACTATTTTACTGTGTACAATTATAGAATCTAATTATTATTAAATATTTTTGTTATTTGCTATTTTTTGCCATTATGACATAATTAACATCTTTGTGCATAAAACTTGGCTTTCATTTCAAAATTATGTACTTAGAATGATCCCTCAAATTAGAATTTCTAAGTAAAAGTCCATTAGAAGGGTGTTAATGTGTGTCGCTGGATCTCTCCAGTAGTGTATTAGAGCACTGTGGCATTTCAACAGACATTGGTAATTTGATGGACAAATAATGCCTTTTTTTATTCCTAATGAGATTGGATATTTTTTTTAAATGTGTTCATTAGTCATTGTTATTTTTTCTTCTGTTAATTGTTCTTTGCTAATTTTTGTATCCTGTATCTACAGGAAGGTCTGTTTTTTCCTTTATCTACAAAAATCCTACCTATTAAACATAATATACTTTTGTCATACTACTATTAACATTTTTTTCTCTAGCCTAGTTGAATGTGTGATTTTGTAACTTTTGATATGCAGAAGTTTCAGACTGTTACATATTAAAGTATACCAATCTTTGCCTTTATGTTTAAAACATTATTCTTGATTTAGTGATAAGACAATCAACTTTTATTTTCTTTAATTTTGTGACTGTTTATATTTATCTTCTGAGTATTTAAGAAAATGTGTGGTGGAATATAGGATGCAGCACTGAACAATTTTCTTTTTTCTTTCAAAGTAGCTTCTTTTAGTATCTCCAATCCAGTTTCCTTCTCTCTGAATTGCCATCCTTTCTTCACTAGTTCTTAATTATTCAAGAGTCTGTTTCTGAAGTATCTCTTCTCCTTGGTTGGTGGGTGGTTTTTGAGAGATTGTTTTAATTATTGTAGCAGTAACACTAGTTTTGTATCTTCTTTTACTGTAGTTAATACCCCTTATTTCTTTTTTTTTATTTTCTGTTTATATTTATTTATTTTTTATTTTTTTATTTTTTTAATTTTTTTAGCATGGATTTTTATACATTTCTTGGGTACAACAGGGTTAATCACACATTTTTGTTGGGTACAAGCTAGTACAGGTAAAGACATCCATGCACATATTTCTCATTAACCCTTCCCCAATTCCCACCCACCCTCCCCCTATCTCCTGGTCAGTTTAGTGATTGACTTTGATGTGATCTTGTAAGTA
>PVLC010004042.1:0-25153 GCA_004027655.1 Graphiurus murinus
GCTTCTTAACTCTTTGTGACTGACTAATCTCACTTAACATAATGTTTTCCAGTTGCATCCATTTCCCTGCAAAGAACATGATTTTATTCTTCTTTATGGCTGAGTAAAATTCCATTGTGTACATATCCCATAGTTTTGTAATCCATTCATCTGTGGTTGGACATCTTGGCTGCTTCCATAGTTTGGCTATTGTGAAAATATATACACATACATAACTACATTTTAGATAGCAAAACAATTGAACAAGAGATTTGTTGCCAATTTATGCTAAGTGGAAAGAAAACATAGGAAATTTGGTCTTAGAATCAAGCAGAGTCACTTATTTTACTCTTTCAACTGATTATGTGTCCCCTTATGTATCAGCCTGACTAATCAGCAGCTATGGCCTTTCCTTGTCTTGGATCCTAAATATACCTAACCTTAGCTTTTCTTCATCAGTAAAGAGGGCCAATTTACACGTTGCTCCCTGCTTTAAAGAAGAGCTCACAATAGTGATGCCTACCTGTAATCCCAGTATTTGAGAGGATAAGACTGGAGGATCACAGGCTCAAGGCCAGTGCATGGTAGCTTAGTGAGACCCTGCTTCGAAATTAAAAATGGCAGAGGATATAGCTCAAAGGTAGACTGCCTCTGGGTTCAATCCCCAAATTCAATCCCTAGTACCACAAGAAAAGAAAAGAAAAAAAAAAAAAAAGAGAGAGAGAGAGAGAGAGGGCTCACAATCCTAATATCAAGGACTTCTATTTCCAGCAGGGATTACTATTACAGTGTTAGCTTGTGTTAGCTCATGTAATCGTAATAGAATTTATCAATAGTCCATTTATAGAGAAGTTCTGATTCTCATAATGCTACACTTTTAAGAAAATATGAAATAAGTTTCTTAACCTCTTAAGTACATGATTGTTATATATAGAATCTACAGAGACATTTCCTTTAAAAAACTCAAGCTCTTCTGCAAAACTACTGAAACATGTTAAAGTTAATAATTTTACACTTTTAATGTATATTAAAAATCAAAGAAGCCAAACAATATCTTTTCTGGGCAGAAAGTATGCACAGATTGGTTTCTATAAAATATTCATACAAGACAAAAACATTTATCAATCATACAGAGAGATCTGAAAGTGATTTCTCTCAAACCAAAAGTAAACAAATGTCCTCATTTGAACTTGTGTTCAAATAAATCAAAGATTTACTTTTAAAATATTTTGAGCCATCTTTGTCACTCAATAAAGTATATGCCTACAGAAACCTATATTCTACTTCCCCAACAGATTAACAGTGATCTAAATATTAAATAGTAGATCCTACAAATAACACATGCCTAGATGCCATAGCTGGTGGAATTATCCTGTATAATATTATAGACACCAAATTATAATATTTGTGGATATCTGTTTAGGTGATAAGTTTGTTTTAAGATATAAAGGAACCAAATGATCCCAAGAATTTTGTTATTCTTTCACCTAAACATTATGCTTTAATACTAGATAATTCCTACATGAATTTTAAAAATAGCTGCTATGTATGCCATACTTATTTATAAATCTATCATGTTTTTACCTACAGGAAAATGATAAGCAAATACATCTATAAGACTTCCCTGAAAATACATTATTCTTATAGAAAATTAAGTGAATCATATACAAATATTCTCTTGTTTATGACCCATAGTACTATAAACTATGTTTCCAAACCTTCCCAAAAGTCAAAATTGACTTTTACTATATGTTTATGAAATGCCATTAAATGTATTGTTTAATTTGCTCATACGCATAGATGGTAGATTTCTAATAAATAAAAGTATGACTGCACCAATTTGTAAGGTTAAAAAAAGACAAAAAAACAAAAACCTCCTAAAGTGAAGTAAAGGACAGCTGGAAAGTGGTAACAGCTTTATTTATTTATTTATTTATTTATTTATTTATTTATTTATTTATTTATTTATTTATTTATTTTTCACTACTGGGATCAAACCCAGGGGCATTCTACCTCCGAGCTACAGCCCCAGCCCTATTTTTTATTCTTTATTTTGAAACAGGGTCTCACTAAGTAGCTGAGGCTGGCTGTGAACCTGGATCCTCCAGTCTTAGCCTCCCAAATGCTGGGATTACAAGTGTATGCCACTATGCCCGGCTGGTAACAGCTTTAGATTAAAACAGGTCACTAGAGTCTGAAACCAACTTTAAAACTTAGACTATAATTCAATAAACTTCATGACAACTACCTCAAAAACATATATGTAGAGCTGGGTGTGGTGGTGCACACTTCTAATCCCAATACTTAGGAAGCTGAGACAGGAGGGTCGCAGGTTCACGGCCAGCCTCAACTACTTGGTGAGGCCCTCTGCAACTTAGTGAGACTCTGTTTCAAAATAAAGAATAAACAAACAAAAAAATCAGGCTGGGGGTGTAGCTCAGAGGTAGAAGGCCCCTAGGTTCCATCCTCAGTACTACTATGTGTGTGTGTGTGTGTGTGTGTGTGTGTGTGTGTGTGTGTGTGTATGTGTATGTATCTAAAATATTGTCTTATTTCCACTCTCAAGGTAAGTGAAAAGCTTCTCACAGAGAAAAGATGACTAGGTTAAATGGCTAGAGTTTTTGTATCTGAAAATGGTGATAATAACCAAAGGTCTGTTGTAAGAATAAACTAGTTAATATAAGTAAAATGTTTTTAATCTCCCTGGCCTACTGAAATAAATGTTGGGTATTAGATTTATTATGACCAACAGGAAAATAGCAGACAAAAAGATATTTCTGTAACACACACATGGTTTGCTTTAAATTTCATTAAAATTTTTTCATTAAAAAAACCTCATCATCATTACCTTTTCATCTATCTTGTTTCTTGGAGACTGTTGATGTGAGAAATTTGACTTTGCCTTCTCTGCATTTTTCTGACTATACAGTTTATAGCCCTCTTTCATTTCAGTTTCATATTGCTGATATTTCAGCTTGTATTTGCCTGTTGGTGCTGGCAAATTTTCAGGTATTGTGTTCTCTTCCTAGAGGTAAAAATGTTTTTAAAAACCGTGTTATATACCAGAAGAAAATCAAAATAATTATTGAATATTTTATTAACATTAGCAGGTTAACCAGCATTTATGCCTAAAAAACAGGCCATTATAATCGATGGTCTGAACAGAGGTGATTTTTTTTTCCTGCGATACTGGAGATTGAACCCAGGGGTATTCTACCTCTGAGCTACATTCCCCAGCCCTGTTTTTTATTCTTAATTTTGAAACAGGGTCTCACTAAGTTGCAGAAGGCCTCACTAAGTAGCTGAGGCTGGCCATGAACCTGTGATCCTCCTGTCTCAGCCTCCCAAGTACTGGGATTACAAGTGTGCCCTACCACACCTAGCCAGAAGTGATATTTAAAACCTTTAGGAAGAATTATGAAGACAGAAAAGTAAGTCCTTCTGATGGAATAATACTAGTCAAAACCTATATTCACATAATATTGTCCTCATTGCATGCATAGTTGAGAGAGATTCCAAGCTGAATTTCTTCAGTATAAGCAAAAGTTTCTTTCTCCTGTACTCTGAATAAAACTGAACTGTGGGTTCTCTGTAGAAAGTGGCATTTTGGGTTTTATCTCTTTATGTAAAGCAACTTCTGCCTAAATAATTGTACAGTTAACTTTAGTGAGCTTTTAAAAGTTGATTTTATAAATAAAACAACTTGCAAAAAGTTTTCTGAAATTAAAAAAAAATGTATTCATTAGATATCATTTGAATATAAACATGTCCCACAGAGACATCTTGGATTAAGTACCTACTCTATAGTATTCTAATAGCCTGAAGTATGAATCAATTTATACGAGATCAACCCTCTATTATTAAACTTAAGAACTGATCTAATATTTTGCCATATTTTTAAAATTTCTGGATTCCACATTAGGACATATCTGTATATTACCAATTTTATAAGAAATTTTTATCTTTTTAAATTTTTTTGGTGGAAGTACGTGGTACTGGGGATCAGACACAGGGCTTCACACATGCTAGGTAAGTGTTTACCACTAGGCCAAACCCCCAGGAAGAAATCTTTAAAATATCATTCCTATGTGTGAAAAAATACAAAACAAAGTAAACTTATTTTACAACCATTATATTTGAGATTTTCAAATATGAAATATTTAAACTGGGAAAAGCAAGCACTAAACATAATGAAATTTCTGGATTAAGTACAGTACTAGTAATGCACATTATAAATCTTAAGGTTAGTAATAAGCAAATATATACTTACTAGTTCGTTTAGATGATGCTCAGAATATGGTATTTGACGTGGTTCTACTGAACCAAGAGCAGAAGATGACTTAGGTGGGCTAAAATGAATATGCACTGTATTAAGTGGAACATATGAAAAATCATCCTAAAAATAAAATGTAGTCATACTTAATATATGTTATATGTAATATTGTCATCAAATGTTTATTATGCTAAATATTGAGTAAAAATTACCTCATCATCAGAGCCAACAAGACTTCCCAAATCAAGTCGTGGAACCCTGAAAGAAATAATCTATGCATCTCATAACTTTTTAAATGATATTTGAGTTGCATATCATATATGTTACATCACATATAAAAAGTCACACTGAAGCCAATGTTGTGCTGGCTCCCACTGGCTTGTGATAGGCTTTGTTAAATGTTCAGTGATTTTTCAAGCTGGTCGTTAAACACAGTCATTATTAAAATTAAAATTATATACACTTATAACTAAATAAATCACATTAAGCCGGGCGTGGTGGCACACGCTTGTAATCCCAGCCTTTGGGAGGCTGAGACAGGAGGATCTGGGTTTGTGGCCAGCCTCAGCTAACTAGTGAGGCACTCCACAACTTGGTGAGACCCAGTTTCAAAATAAAGAATAAAAAATAGGGCTGGGGGTATAGCTTGAAGGTAGAATGCCCCTGGGTTCAATCCCCAGTACCGCAAAAAAAAAAAAAAAAAAAAAAAAAATCACATTAAGAACTAAATTAATAAATACTCAAAATCCATCATTTCTAATGATTTCAATGGACTTCACTATTATACATGCTGTAGAGGTTGTCTGCATCTGTAGTATCCATTCTAGAATATAATTGTATACATCTCCTTCCAATTTTGTGTTCATTGACTTCATATGGATAGCCTGAAATCAGCCATGGTGAGATTATTTACACTGAAATTAGCAAATTCTATGAATCATAATTATTATTTTGTTGATTTCTGAGACTTAAAAAAAGTGGCAGAGAAAATGTTAATAATGCAGAGTAAATTGTCATACTCCTCAAGATAAGACTAAAACACAAGTATGATATTTGACTAATTATAAAAAGAAAACTATTACATATTTCTTTAATAAATGCATTGAGTAAGGAGATAGATATGTTAACTCTGGTTCACACATTACACAATGCATATATGTATCAAAACATCACATAGTATTCCATAAATATGTACAATATTTATGTTTTTAATGTACCAGTTAAAAATAAATTTAGATTTTAAAAAGACATTAATGAATATAAAATAAAAATGAATTTTCTAAATAAAGATATATTTTAGGTTTTCCAGGAAGATGTCGAGAATAATATTAAAGATAATAAAAACAAAAGAATTTTTATTCATAATCCTACCAACCTATCACAAAAGCCATTTTAATTTTGGCACATTATTTTTTAAGACTTCTATGTGCAAATAGTTTCTTCTGCAATCCACAAACATAGATAGCTACAATATATAATTCTGCTTTCTTTTTTAACTTGTCAAGGTATCATAAATATTTACCCATTAAACAATTCAAATATGAATAAATATGACTTACACAGGTGGGCAAGGTTTCTGGATTGCCCATGATCTGGAATTCCATCTTTGCTTTAATTTAAAAATAGAAAAAAAAATAGAATCAACATGCATACATCTTTTATGTTTTAAAATATGAGTAATGAGTTGATATAATAAAGCTAATTATTATAATTTTTCTCAATAAACTCCACATTAAAAATACTTAGTAAGCCCCTGTGCATGAGACACAGATAAAATGATAAAATGATAATCAATATCTGTGTAGCACACTGAGTGCTAGGAAAGACATTCACTTTAATAATAATAGAAAAAATAAATTTAAGGCAGAGTGAGGAGGTAGCATGTGTGCCCATCCTGCCCTACGGAATTAGAAAGCTTTTCCACGACAAAAATCGACGTAAAGGGAACTCTGAAGAATGAAGAGAAGTCAGGCCCATGGAAAGAAAAGGAGGAAAACTGCTTCCATGAAAAACAATCTTACTAGCAGGGCGTGGTGGCACACACTTGTAATACCAGTACTTGGGAGGCTGAGACAGGAGGATTTGGGTTCACGGCCAACCTCAGCTACTTAGTGAGGCCATCTGTAACTCAGTGAGACCCTGTTTCAAAATAAAAGAATAAAATAGGGCTGGAGGTGTGGCTCAGAGGTAGAATGCCCCTGGATTCCATCTCCAGTACCACAAAAAAAAAAAAAAAAAAAAAAATCTGTCTTACTGCTGGAATGTTATCTAATTGGGGATTTTGATGATATTGATATCAAGTATGAAAATTACATTTAAGAATGAGATTGAGCCGGGCATGGTTGTGCATGCTTGTAATCACAGTACTTGGGAGGCTGAGGCCAGAGGATCTGGGTTCGTGGCAAGCCTCAGCTACTTTGTGAGGACCTCCTCAACTTAGTGACACTCTGTTTCAAAATAAAGGATAAAAAATAAGGCTGGGGGCGTAGCTCAGAGGTAGAATAATGTCCCTGGGTTCTATCCCTAATACCTCAAAAAAAAAAAAAAAGAATGAGCTTTAACACTACTGTTGAACATCAGAGTAACAGAATACAAATCCTACTTTAATATGATACTCCTTTAAATACTATTCTAAAAAATAGTCAAAATGTAGAAATAGTAAAACTGCAAAATGATCATTTAAATAGAAAATATATATGCATATAATATAACCTAGAATAGCAGGAAACTTTCATCATGCATTAAAGATTTTCTTTATGGTATTTGTGAAACATGATCCTTTAGGAAGAAAAACAGAAGAAGCTTTATGAAGCTATTAGAGTACTCATCATCATTATTGTTATTCTTCAGAGTGTTTTCATAGATATAGTCTTTTGAAGTCACAAGCATAATTAATTTAGAATGGCAGTTACTTTTCTTGTCTAGTTCCCATAGAATAGTGCTAGATACTTCAGAATGAAGATAATTTAGAGCTTATAAATACTTATGCCAGGGGTCAGCAAACTATAGCTCATGACCCTGCTTTTGTAAATAGTTTTGTTGAAGCAGCCATGTTCAGTGTGTCTAATGCTTTAACTAAAGGTTGTGCTAAACTTATCTAACATATCTCAATTGCTTTTAATTTTTTAACTAGTTAAAAAAGGCACTTCAAAACTATCTTTATTACACATGGATTTCTCTAAATTTTTAGATTATTTCCTTAGAACAGATTATCGGGGGTGGGATTACTTGGATCAAACAATTACATAGCACAATACATACTACCAAATTATGTTTCCAAATGTGTTATACTGGTTTACAAGGAACCCTCTTCAGTTTTGAGCATTCTTAACATTATCTTTTTTCTCTAAATTAGTAGAGGCATAAAGTTATCACTGTGTTAATTGCACCCCCTAAACTACCAAGGGGACTGAACAGTCTTTGTGTGCTCATATCTCCACCTATTTATCCACTCTTGGTGTTTGTAATGATGATATGTGTAGCCCTAAGTACCATATTTTTAAAAAATGAGTTTAAGGATTTATTCTCATTTTTAATTCTCTCTTCTTAAAAGAATCCAGAAATAGTACCTACTAATTTGGCATCAACTGTATTGACACGTTGCTGATAAATTATAAGAGTGAATAACTGAGATTATTTTTTCCTTAAGGAACAACCATTCTAAGATAAACATCAACTTGCCCCCCCAATTCTACCACTGGCTGTATGTACCTAATAGAAAGATAAAGGCAATAAGACTTACAGCAGGTATTATTTCATCCAAAAAGAGCAATTATAGAAATTATTCTTTTAAGAATATAAGCTTTGAGATTTTCCTAACAATTAACCAGAAAAAAAAAATCTGAAGCTTCCATAATATGATATTCAAATAATCAGTGGAAAAGGCTGTAATGCTGTGTTAATTAATATTTTAATTAATAATAAAGGCTTTACTCAATCAATAAATTTGGATTAAGACTGTAACACAGTTGGTCATAAGAACCCAAAGCATTAACTCATTCATATAAGGCAGCCAGTTTGACTCAGGCTAAGAGGTATAGGTCTTGAAGTTACTTATCTTACCTACTAGACTAGAGGCTCATTCATTAGTTCTCATTTATTGTTGGGTCTTTAGCAGAAAGCATTGCATATTATAAGTACAATATAAATAAATCTACAAAAAAACTAGTCACTGACATTATATTTTAAATAAACATAATGTACATTTTAAAGTAAGTTTGGCTTATGATCTCTTAAGCCTTCTCTGAATATAAACTATATGTTATCCAATATAAACATTAAAAGTATTTTTGGAGATTTTAGTACTACTGAAAATGCTTATGGTTTACATTACATTAAAAATTAGCATACAAAGTATTTGTGTAGTTATGATGTACCAACTATACATAAATCTCCCAAGATGTATTAGGGACATACTAGTGAAAGAAAGACCGATATTTTCTTCTTTCTACTATCTTTGCTTTTATACTTTCTATAGATATACAGATCATTTTAAATAACAATAACAACACAGTAAGCTTAATTTAAAAAATAAAACTAACTCAAACAGTGATCTCTTTTCAAGTAATGACTATCTTCAATTTTTTTTAGGTTTTTTTATTTATTTATTTTTATTGTAATAATTCGTGCTTTGTATTTATACATTTTTGTTAGGTACAAATTGATAAAGACAAATGTGCACACATTTCTCATCTGACCCTATCCCCAATTCCCACCCCAATCGCTCGCCCTCCCTCCCTCTCAAGTTCAGTTCAGTGAGTGATCTTGATATAATTGTGTAAGTACATCATGTGCCTTAGGATGCTCTCCCCGCCCCCCCTCCCCTGGTCCATTCCCTTCGGTTAAGTCTACTTCTTTGTTTATCGAAGGTCTCTACTTTTTCATCTGGGGACCCTCTTATGTCACAAAGAGTAAAGACTATCTTCAATTTTCATGGTGCCATTCTTCATATATAGGAAATATTAATCCCAAGTATTTGTCAGTATAAATACTCACAAAAACATGAAGGAGCCAGAAAATTATTTAATGAGTCATCCTGCAAGAGGAAAATTATATGGCTTACATACTTGTAGTGGCTTCTTTCTTCCAGATGGTAGCTGAGTTTGGCTCCTAGGAGAAGTAGCCACTCCTTTAACCTCTAAATCCATTCAAGCTCATGTATATACATGCAGTGTACTGTACATTAAAAAAAGACAAAATAAATGTAAAATGATACTTCTTACTCTAATTTTAAATAAGCTATGCATATTATATAATAGTCCTCCACGGAAAGAACTTACATGGTTAATCACTTTTGCTTCTTTCACCAAAAATCAACTTTTTGTAGGGCAATTACATTATGTCCTGCGATAGTCTGAGTTAAGGGCTCCCAAAGAGGGCCACATCTTAATCCCTGGACTCTGTAAATATGTACCTTATGTAGCCAAAAAGACTTTTCAGATGTAATTAGGAAGTTTGATATGGAGAGACTATCCTCAATTATCCAATGAGCTCAAAGTAACTACCTCAATGTCCTTATGAGAAGGAGATCAGAGTGAAACAGAGAATATAAAGATAGACACATAGGTCAGAGAGAAGCAAAGATGCTCTGGCTGGCTCTCAAGATGGAAGAAGAGGTAATGGGCAACTTCCAAGAAGGCAGAACAAACAAGGGATGGATTCTTCCTGGAGCCTCCTGAAGTCTGCTGACAGCTTGGTTTTAGGTCCTTAGTGCTTATTTTGAACTCTGACCTTAAAAAGCATAAAAGAATAATTTGTTATTTTAAACCACTAAGTTTGTGATAATTTTTATAGCAGCAATAGAAAACTAGCACATCCTATGATAATGTATACAATTATTTTATTTTTGCACATTTCCTGAACCTTTATGAATTTTGGTTTAGCCACAGTAGGCTGTGAAAATAATTTTAGCAAACAGTATTTGTCACTTAATACAAATAATAAAATGCAATAAATGATCCAATTATTATACTGTGATGGGTAAAAATGCTTACAAAAGAATATTGAAAACAATCAACTTTCAAATATATACAAAATAAAAATCAGATTAATATATCTGCCAACAAAATTTGCATATTTTAATTTACACTTCACCTTTATATTACCAAGTGTAACGTTTTCTTTAAAGTGTAATATCTACTTTTTTTCTATAGTTAGACTTGCATTTATTTATTTATTTATTTATTTATTTATTTATTTATTTATAGTAGGCATTGGATCCAGGGGCATTCTACCTCTGAGCTAGACCCCCAGCCCTATTTTACTATTATTATTTTTGAGGCTGGCCATGAACCTGCAATTCTTTGTCTCAGCTTCCCAAATACTGAGATTATAAGCGTACGCCACCACACTCAACTGGGATTTATTTTTATAGTAAATTATTTTTGTTTAGTTTAAAAAGAAAGTCGCATAGTGCCACCTTGAGCTCAATAAATTATATTAAAATCTTGATTGTTGCTACTTTCCCACAATTTAAGCTTGAGTAAGAAAATACTCTAGGTCAACATAACTAATGAGCAAAATGAAATTAATGTTAGCACCTTTCTCATTCTGGTGGAATAAAGTAACATTCAATAGATGGTAACCATCATTATTATTAAAATGTGCTTTTATTTCATGCTCAATGAAATCTTCTTACTTGAAAAGTGATCCCATATCCTTTCTAACTTATCTGCACATTTACTTTCACTCCTCCCCCAAGCCCTCTCCTATAAAAAGAAAACAAAACAAAACAAAAACTTTGTCTTAAGCCTGGAATTCTACTCTAAGAGTAAATTCAACATTTATCAGACAACAGCAAACAAATACAGATCCAACAGCAAACAAATACAGATCCAAATATCACAAATCACCAGATTTGAAGACACTCATATATTACTACAAATGGTTTTGTCTGTCTGTTTTGTGGTGCTGGGGATTGAACTTAGGGGCATTCTAGCTCCAAGCTATATCACCAGCCATTTTTATGATTTTATTTGGAAACAAGGTCTCACTAGGTTGCTGAGATTCTCACTCTGTTTCTGAAGCTGGTCTTGAACCTGTAATCTTCCTATCTCAGCCTCTCAAACCCTGGGATTACAGGTGTGTGCCACCATGCCTGGCTATGGCTTTCTTTTCATAGTTATCTTTCACAAAGATTCAACTTCTTAAAGTTTCTGTTTGGTTGGTTTGTTGGTTTGAAGCCCAATCCATGGATTATTTGTTTAATCACATCACAAGTTATTATATTTGCCATGAAGATTATCAGCTAACAAACCCAAGTTGAGACAAAGATGCTGAGCAATCAGTGAAATAATTTTCTCCACTTGCATATCAGTGTCTCACCTTCATCTCTTAGTGATTATTACAGCTATTTCAAGTCACTATAGATCAATTTAAATCACTATAATTCAGCTACATTATAAAATAATAAAACTATAAACTGGGTAGTAGAGGGTCTTAAATCACTATAATTCACTTGTATAATAAATACAAAATATGTGAAACTTAAATCCTCAAAAATCCTGGTTCTCCTAGTCCCTGTCCTTCCTCAGACATAGCAATTACCACTCCTCACTGTAATTAGTTCTTTTCATTTCCCTAGCAAACTGTCAAGACCACGACAGTTGGTATATCTTGTCCTTAATGTAGTATAGATAATTAATATTTATTTAGCCCATAAAAAATAAATGCATCACCAAATAACTGTATACATTTTAAACATATGCTTAGGTTAGTTGCATTTCTCTGCACCCAATTACGATAATCACAATGCTAACATGTAAAACCTATCCACAAAAAATTAAATAAAGTGTTGAATGATAGCATTGAATGATAGCTATTATTGTCTAATACCAGATGGTAAGCCTCAAAAGGCAAGGACTACTACTGGTTTTGCATTAGCCCATAACATAGGACTTAGCATAAAGTCTAGAAAAAATATCGAGAATTACTAGTTGTCAAATAAATGAATTCAGTCAGTTCAGATATGAGTTAGTTCAGAATTACACAGCATAAAAATGATCACTCAGAGTAGGATTGTTCAAAAGGCAATGACATCATATTTGGGACCCATAAAGTTAGAGTGGTCAGGGCCACCAACATCCTATTTAGAGAATCTTAAAGTTTGCACAAAGCTTCTAAGATAAAAGAGCCCAACCTTCTGTTTTTCAAACTGAGCAAGCAGAGACCTAGAAAAGTGAATCTTACTTGGCCTGTTTGCCAGTTATTGCAGATCCTGAGTGTATGCACAAGATTCAGACCTCATTCCAGTACTATACTCTTGTTGATCCATAACATACTAGAAATATCAGAAAGAAAATGAGCTGCCAGGACTAAAGAACACCAGAAACTTAAACTTGATGGCAGAAAAATCAGCATAAAAAAAGGTTGTGAACCCATCTTTGGAATCGTTGTCCCTGTCCTAAACCACTATTTATCTAGTGGGAATATATGTATTGGGTAGGGGTTGACAGAAAGAGTAAAGAAGACTTCTGAATGGCTTCTGTCTCCATTCAAACTTACAAATTATGTAGCGTTATTGCTAGCATGTAATTTTATTGTTGACTAATACACTTGGTGCAAACAAAAAGACTCCAACTCACCACCCACTATTCTCATTTTTAGAATGATTATTTGCAATTCCAATTATCATTTCTCTTTTGGTTATAATATCAGTGACTATTAATTTGTTTACATGAAATCCAAACACAAAGAAAAGCAAATGATAAATTAATTTACTCCAGGAGAAATTAAGTGTTCTGTCAATAAAGTTTAGTATTTAAGCTCCATGAAGGCAGCGCCATGTCTATCTTCGATTCTAGGTGGTAACAGACCCAGTATCTGAAATCGAATCTAAGGTCATTCCTAATATCAAGAAAGCACAACAATCCTCTTTTCCTCCCACATCACTAACCTCCTCCCTCATTAAATTATACGTGAGAGCACTTGCAGTGACCATAGGCATTCCCCATCCGCTTCATTTCTGGGATTCATGGACAGGCTAGGGACACAGGGACACGGGGCAGAGCCAAAGTGAGTTGACCTAACAAACTCAGTGAAGCAAAGCAGGAGGGTTGGAGGGCCATTCCATCCAGAACCTTCTTCAGACATAGCCAAGCAGGGAAGTCTGGAAGGGACAGTCCCCAGAAAGACTGCCATAGGTTCCCAAAGTGGGCAAACAGCCCCCTCCCTCGGTGGGGCTGCGGGGAGAGGGAGAGGTACAGATACATAAAAGAACAGAAATTTGCCATAACAAATTTGTCTGTTTACTCGCTTAAAGAAGTTAATCCCCGCCGGGGGTGGTGGCGCACGCTTGTAATCCCAGCATTCGGGAGGCTGAGACGGAGGATCCGGGTTCAAGGCCAGCCTCAGCTACCTAGTGAGGCACTCCGCAATTTAGTGAGACTCGGTTTCAAAATAAAGAATAAAAAATAGGGCTGGAAGTATAGCTTGAAGATAGAATGCCCCTGAGTTTAACCCCTAGTACCGAAAAAAAAAGAAGTTAATCCCCCCAAAAAAGGGGAGGCGATAAGCCAAATCAGTTGGGAAGCGCTGCCAGGCAGTCCAGGTCCGCGTCTGCAGGTTGCCTGGCAACAGGCGCCTGGACACCGACCTCTGTTGGTGCTCTCTCGCTTCCCGGGGGCAGAAATGGTCCTCAGCCCAGGTCCTAAGCTCCTTGTCCGCCCCTCGCCCCCCAGGCTGTATCTGACCTTCCTTTGCCTGTCCCACCTGCGTCCCGGAGACCCAGCTAGACTCACGGGCAAACTCTGGGACAAACTCACCCAAAGGATGGAAACCCTCTGCCGCAGCTGAAGGAACTGCTCCGCGGCGACTCTAAACCGTGGTGCGGAGCCGGAGCCGGAGCCGGAGCCGGAGCTGGAACGGGAGCGGACTTGCTCTCCGCGCTTCTCCTGCGCAGAGACAGCTCCAAGGCCCGGCATGGATCATGGCAGTTGTGTAATTTTTCACTTAATTAAATTTTATTTAACGTGTTTCACTGAACAATTGCCATATGACTAGCACCCAGATTGATGTTTGATAGAAAAATATATACTACAGTATATATTATCCACTGTCAAGGATCTTGAAATTACTTAAAAAGACAAGTCTATAATACATTATAGGTATACATAGTTATTATGCATATATATAAATATATAAATATTACTTTAAACATGTGTGCACATATATACATTTAGACTAGTACATACATAATTGCATGTATATTATATGCCCATATATGTATATATACATATATACATATATACATATATATATATATTTACAGTTTAAAATGTTGTATATATCTAAGGACACAGGCCTAGAAATCAGGAAGCCTCCATTTCTTCTTTACCCTGCCAAAACCTTTTATCTTCGCTCTGTACACTGTCTTTCATCAACTCCTCATTTAAAGGGGAAAAGCTCATTTGCGATAGTTCTAAGGTTCCACTCCAAATACAATATGTGGTAACTTTCTTAAATTGTGCAGCCAAGTGTCAGATACTCAAATCAGAACTAAGATCTTAGGAAGCCTAATCCAATTCTCTTCTCACAAAATCATGTTTGTTTTGTTTTGTTCTAATCTGTGTTATCTTCAAAACTAGTTCCCCTCAAAATATATGTGCCTAAATTTTCAAGCTAAAGGTCTTTGTAGTAAAAATACAAATGTATTTTGAAAGCACTGAAATAGTGAACTTAATGGTATAACACAACCACAACCATCCATAAAATTTATCCACCCATTATACTTCACGGAAAGAAAAGCAAAAATAAACCAAAAAAAAAAAAGTAAAAATGAAAGCAACAGCAAAAAACTAAACTATGACTTTAAAAAAATTTTAAAATTTTAGTTCCCAACTACTCAGCTATTCCACAAATAGATATTCAACATAACAACATTAGGATACACCTGTCTACTCTCGGCATTTAGGTTTAGAAGACCTAAGTTATTTTAGTATTTCTGAATATAGCTTCCAAAACTAGAAATATGGTATAAAAATCACATCTATACAATTCACCTGATGTTTTGATACATGTATACATTGTATAATATTCAAATCAGGGTAAACAACATATCTACCTCTTCAAACATGTATCATTTCCCCTTGGTTTAAAAAAAAAAAAAATCACAGTACCCTTCTCTAGCTCCTCTGAAATACACAAAACATTATCACTGTCTATAGTCACCCTACTGTGCAATACAATACTAGAAACTAGTTTTCCTATCTAACTATAACTTTATGCCCATTAGTCAACCTTTCCTTCCCATAAAACATCTTTTATACGAGCAAGAATCTTGAGTTATATAGTGACTAGATAGACTGCACATTTTTCACAGTTTTCAAAACAAGTCCTGTTGTTAGAGCCAGTTAACTATACACACTAAATTAGCTTATGTTAATCTTTATTATTCCACACATGGAAAATAATCTGCATAGCAAGCAGGAGGCCCTGAGTTTAATCCCTAGTATGTGAAAGTAGTATTAAATAAAATAACAATTTTCATTTGAAGCTGAATTTTTCCTTTAAAATTTCACTTATTTGTTCATTCAGTCATTCTTGTGCTCAACAAACATCCATTAAGCACACACTCTTTGCTAAGATACCCATTGATAGGAAAAATGAAGTATATGTCTATTTAGTATTGCCTTTTAAATTATCAGTCAAATCAAAAGTATTTATTGACCATCTCACTTGTGTGTACAACAAATAAGACATACTTTCTGCTCTCAAGAAGCTTGGGATTGCATAAAATATTATTAGAAAATTAGAGTGCTCCTTTTTTTATTCATTCAATCCATTTTTATTGAAGGTCTAAAGGTTCAGTACCTGTTCCAGGTGCTGAGATTAGCAATGAATAAAATAAAGTCATGGATGTAGCTGAAGAAGGAGAGATGTGACTGACCCAGGAGAGAACACAGGAAAGGGACCTGGGCTTTAGCCATGGCCAAATTAAATAGTACCTTTTAAACCACACCTAAGACTTCAAATTTTATGTTAAGTGTAAGGGTATTTGTTACAGTTTTGAGGAGAGGGGTAGCTTGTGTTTTAAAAGGAATGATCTGACTATTCTATTGAAAATAAGTCATAGCAAAGTAAGAATGGATATAGGGAAACAAAGGAGATACTACTGCCATATTTCAGAGGAGAAATGATATTGGTATGACCAGAGTGTGGCTATCCACAAAATGAAAATGTGTTTGGTCTCAGGATATATCTTAAAAGTAGAACTAATAGAGTTTATAAATGGAGAAAAGAAGAATAAAGTAGTAAGATATGCACATTAAAAGTTTTGGAAATAAGAGGACATGATGTTAGTTTTATGTGTCAACCAGTTGTTTGATCAAACAGTCTAGATGGTCTAGAAGCAATTAATATTTAAATACTCATTAGACTTTGACTATAGTAGATTACCATTACCTTCCTTAGTGTGGATGGGCCACAATTCAAAAGGCAAAGACTGAAGTTTCCCAAAGAAAACAGAATTTTACTTCTAAAGGGCCACACAGAAATTCTGCCCAAGTTTCTAACCTTTGGATTCAACACTAATATTAACTCTCACCTGAACTTCCAGCCTGCTAGCAGTCTTGCCCAATGGATCTCAAACACACATGTGCATATATCCATGAATATGTACGGAGATATGCTGTATATGTAGTCTATATAGACATAGAGGTATATAAGTACATGTATGTATATATCTAGCTGTGTATCGCTGCATGCGTGTGTGTGTGTGTGTGGGGATATGGGATATCAGAAGTTCAGTTAGACTATGTGTGTGGTACTAAAGTAGCATTTATTGCAATTCCCCAGTAGCTGGCAGTAGACCCGGAATATTTTCTCTAATACCCAGTAGTTTCCAGATACAGCCTTTGGATCCTTTCATTTTTCCATTTTATAATTTAATATTTACTCTATATTAAAAACTATAATTTCATTGGTGTGTGTTCTTTTTGGTTTTTTTTTTTTTTTTTTTCAGAGACAAAGACAGAAGTTTGTATAGGACAGTGGGGGATACATGTTCAAGGGAGAACGTGGACCATCTCAAGAGGGAGAGTTTTTAAGGGAATTTTTAATTGTTTACTTTAATTTTAAGATTGAGTATTGCAGAATATTCAGTAGGTGTAAAAATGTGTTCACCCGAATAAGTGGCATTATAAACAACCTTAATTATTACATATCCATTTGAAACCCAGAAATACTGAAAAATGTTATTTAATGTCACAAAAGAGCATTGTTGGGTTTTTTTATTGACTAACAAGTATAATGCATATACAACAGAAAACAAGTGAAGTTGCTTTATGTTATTAGGTAAAATATGCAAGCAAATATACTCTGTGGACTTGCTTTAATTTGTGTTTTAGGTAAAATAGGCAAGTGAATATACTATGTTTATAGTTTTTAGAATAGCAATAAAAGCAGCCCTTTACTGAGATCTACTAGTCACCAAATGGTAGATCAGTTACAAATTATCAAAAGGGAAGAATTTGTCAAGAGAAATTACTTGGCTCTAATCTTCCAGATCCCTACAGTTTTTTCATCTTTCTAGACAATGTCTCCAAAGGAAACAACAGAAGAAAATTATTAAATGTTCAACAAGGCAATAATTTAGGATCACAGT
Organism: Graphiurus murinus; assembly: GCA_004027655.1. Classification (NCBI taxonomy): domain Eukaryota; kingdom Metazoa; phylum Chordata; class Mammalia; order Rodentia; family Gliridae; genus Graphiurus; species Graphiurus murinus. Next base: position 17,853 of record PVLC010004042.1, read on the forward strand.
ATCTCACTGAGTTTACAAAATGCCATTCTTATTCTATTCCTAATATCTGAGGAAAAAGGAAAAAATATGCTGCAGTTTATGTAAAACAATAAAAATGTCATATGTACAAGCTGAGGCTATGAAACTAAAATAGTCTTTTGCATATGCCTGGTATACTGTCAGCATCCCATAAACCTTGTTCTTTATCTAACCTTTTTCCACTGGCACTTCCCAACTGGATTACAGTCCTAACACTGATTCCAGATTAGATTTGCAGAAAGCACTTTGAATCCTTAAAACTCTCCAGCAGAGGCACCTGAAGGCTTTCACCTGCAGCCCATGGTTCTGTGGTGATCCAATACTGAGGCGGGTCAGCATCCCCAGAGACACTTGCCCGCGGAGATATCCCCCCACATCCCGCCCGCGCTGCCCTCGAGCCTGTGCAGGAGTCTGGAACCTCAGGCAGCGCATGGTCCTTGGAGCCCAAGAAATCTATCTGTCCCAGCCGTTACTGGCTGGTGGCTGATGCATTCAGGCACCACCACGCCCCTCATCATCTCATGGCTCTGAAGAAATTTAGTTACTTATGTACCTTATTTCTATGTCTGGCCGCCCATAAATACAACAAACCACCTTCTATCACAGACAAAAACTTTATAAAAGGATGCATCCAGATGCACAACGATTGGCGCGGCGAAGTCACTCCCACGGCTGCGGACATGAAATACATGGTGAGCAAAGAACTGGAGCAGGGCGGGGGGGGGGGGGGGGTGGATATTCTTGATATTCTCTGGATGAGTGGTTTCGCGGCCTTACTTGTCTTAATACCGTCTGGATTCAATGGGTGGTGTAAGGAAAATCATACCTTGGCTGGGCTGTCTCCTCCAGGGTAATGAGGAAAGTGGATAGAAAAAGGAAACCCTCAGCTGTCCTTACTAGGCTAAGCTTTTTCGCCAGCACCGAGGGAAGCCTGGAAGTTGCTTGGTTTCATCTCTAAGGTTTATGGGAACTTTGCGGGGGCTTACTTGTGGTTTCTCTTTAAAAGATATAGCACAGGGATGGAGATTGGAGATTCTCTTATATTTTACAAACCCAAGGTTGAAAGCCAGGCGTGGTGGCTCATGCTTGTAATCCCAGGATTTGGCAGGCTGAGATAGGAAGACCACAAATTTGAAGCCAGACTCAGCAATTTAGTGAGGCCCTCTGCAACTTAGTGAGATCCTGTTTCAAAATAATATAGGGCTGGGGACATAGCTCAGAGGCAGAACGCCCATGGGTTCAATCCCTAGTACCACAAGACAAACAAATCTAAGGTTGAAACACTACATGTGTAGTATTCATTTGAAAAATAAAATGCTGTACAAGGGTGGGGAAAATTAAATCAGACCTTGAATAATAGCAGATGGTCGTTTTTGTAAAAAATGATGAATTTCTGAAATTCAGTTCCAAAATCATTGCACTGGTTGTTTCTTTCTAAGACCTCCATGATATGGTCAATAAGGCAAAAGAGAGTACTCTATGGAACAATTAGCAAAGAGAACATTGGATTATTAAAATAATTCATAGAATTAATATAGTTTAAAAAAGTTCTTTTTCTTTTCTTTTTTTTTCGGTGCATTGTAATCATAAACAAGTTCTTGACTGTGTATTGTATTACTGGGATTTCCCTTGCATTATAACTTTTTCTTACATACAAAAGGAACATCATTAAAGACATAAATGATGAAAATATTAGTCTATTTAAGGTGCTATGCTGACATAAATACATTGTAAATCTTGTATCTATTACAGTTTTCTTTCTTTCCATCCAGCCGGAAAAAAAAATGAAAGTAGTGAGCCGGGCGTGGTGGCACACGTTTGTAATCCCAGCATTTGGGAGGCTGAGACAGGAGGATCCGGGTTCGCGGCCAGCCTCAGCTACCTAGTGAGGCCCTCCGCAACTTAGTGAGACCCTGTTTCAAAATAAAGAATAAAAAACAGGGCTGGGGGGATAGCTCGAAGGTAGAATGCCCCTGAGTTCAATCCCCAGTACCTCAAAAAAAAAAATGAAAGTAGTTATAAAATTACAACTCAGGCACTAAAATAACTACAAAACACTGTTCCACTGTATGTGAAAATAGATTTTTTAAGGAGAGAGAGTTTTAAATAGATTGGGAAATAAAACAAAAATGCAAAATTGTTAAAATATTTTAATATTCAATGTTTACCTTAATTTCTAAACAATTAGGGCAGTCAAGGGTATTTGCTATGTAGTATCTCCTCCATAGTTATTTGCCTATAGACCCCTTTTATAAAAGACTACTTTATTCTGTAAAATTTTATTTAAATGTGTGTGTGCATGTGCACAGAAGAGAAAAAAAGAAGGAATAGGGTGGAGAAAATGTCTTCTTTAAATTTATCTTGTTTTATAATTTGACATGGTCAGCATGTAAAATTATTTATAATTTCAAAATTTAACCAAAAGGAAAAATACTCCTTAGAAACAAACTTATAAAAATAAATGAATATATCAAATGGGACTCATCTGTACACTTTGAAAATTATGTAAGCAACTCTGCAATATAGTCAATGTACAGATGACACCACAGTGTAGATTTTAAACTTCAAAAACGTTAATAGTAGTGATGATATTCATGATTTCTTTTAAAACAATTCTATTGTACGTTGGATAATAAAGCAAAAAAGTCATTATGTTAATTTTTAGGCAAAATCAAGAATTTCAGCATAAGAGAAAATAGATATAAGAATATAGTTAAAGGATTTCAAACAATGTAATAATTAAACTAGAACTGAAATATTAGCATAAACTCGTCATTTCTTCTTTAATAGTTATTTCCTAGCTCCTTCCATGGAATGAAACCAGAAGTCCACATGGGAAAATTCAGATATTATACAAATACATGGAGACTGAAAAAACACACTTTGAGTGAATAATGGGTCATGGAAAGAGTCAGAAGGGGAAATAAAACATGTCTGGAAACAAATAAAAATTGAAACATAATCTACCAAAATCAGCAAGATGTGACAAGAGCAGTACTACTAGGGGAATTTGTAGCAATAACTACCTATATTTAAAAAAGAAAATTATTTCAGATAAAATAATAAAGCGATTCTAGTACAAAGATCAAAGCATAAAGAAAATAGAAATAAAAAACACAAAAAAATGAAACAGAGTTGCTTCTTTGAACAAAATTAACAAATTTTAGCTAGACTAAACAAGAGGGAAAAAGAGAGAAATCCAAGTAGTAAAATTAGAGAAGAAATATGTGACATTAAAACTGATACCACAGAACTACAAAGGCTCATTTGGTATTACTATAAGAAACTATATGATAAATAATTAGAAAATCTAGAATAAATAGATAAATTTATGAACACCTATTAACTATAATAAAATTGAATCAAGAGGATATAAAACACATGCAGAGACCAATAACAAACAATGAAATTGAATTGGTAATAAAATGTTTCATAAATAAAAGCCCAGGACCAGATATCTTCATTGCTAAATTTTTACCAAACTTTTAAAGAATAACTAATAGAAATTCTGCTAAAACTATTCCCTAGAACTGAAAAAACGGAAATTTTCTAATTTGTTCTGTGAGGCCAGCATTACCCTACTACTAAAACTTGAGATGAATACAGCAAATGGAGGAGGAGGAGGAAAAGACCAATATCCCTGATGAGCAAATATAGATGCAAAAAATATCCTCAATGAAATAGTTGTAAATTGAGTTCAAAAACACACACAAAAAAAATTATATACCATGATCAAGCTGGTTTTTTTCCAGAGATGCCAGGATAGTTCAATACACACAAATTCATAAATGTAATTCAATAAATATAAATGACATTAACAGGATGAAGGATAAAATCATAGTCATCATAATGGAGAAAAAGCATTTGATAAAATTCAACATCCCTTTATGACAAAGAGTCCTGAAAAAACTAAGTATAAAAGGATCATACTTCCACATACTAAAAGCTATACACATGACAAACCCACAGCCAAAATCATACCAAATTAGGGGATAATTTATTCTAAGACAAATGTGCCTACTATAATCACTCTATTCAATATTGTATTAGAAGTGTTAGCCAGAGCAATTAGGTAAGAGAAAGAAATACAAGGCATTCAGTAAGTAAAAGAGGAAGTCAAATTATCCTTGCTCACAAAGTATGAGATTATGTACAGAGAAAAACATAAGAACTCCAGCAAAAGACTATTAGAATAAATACTAAAATAAGAGATGAGAAAAGTGATATTACTATCAACAATGTGAAAATATGGAGAATTATAAGAAACTATTCTGAAAAACTATATTCCAACACAATGGAAAATCTAGAAGAAATTGACAAATTTCTAAACACAACCTTCCTAAATTGAGTCAAGAAGATATAGACATTTTAAACTGACCAATAGCAATCAAAGAGATTAAAGCAGCAATAAAGAGTTTACCATCAAACCAAAGCTCAGGACCAGATGGTTTCCCAAGTGAATTTTATAAAGCCTTTATAGAAGAGCTAATCCCAATACTTTTAAATCTATTCCACAAAATTGAAAGAAACAGGACTGTATCAAACACATTCTATGGAGTCAACATCACATTAATACCAAAGCCAAATATAGACAGCTCAAGAAAAGAAAACTATAGGTCTATATCATTGATAAACTTAGACACAAAATATTAGCAATGCGCATTCAAAACCACATCAAGAAAATTATGCACCATGACCAAGTTGGGTTCATCCCAGGGATGCAAAAAACTACAAAAACATACAAAAAACAATTCATGTAATTCACCACATAAACAGGACCAAAGACAAAAATCACATGATTGTTTCAATAGACACTGAAAAAACATTCAATAAAATCCAATACCCATTCATGCTAAAAGGACTGCAGAGAATGGGAATAGAAGGAACATACCTCAACATCATAAAAGCAATATACAATAGGCCCACAGCCAACATCATATTAAATGGGGAAAAACTGCAAGGGTTACCACTAAAAACAGTAACAAAACAAGGATGTCCATTATCCCACTTCTTTTCTATATACTTGAGATTCTAGCTAGAACAATAAGGCAAGAGAAGAAAATCAAAGAAGTGCAAATAGGAAAAGAAGAACTAAAACTATCTCTATTTCTAGGTGATGTGCTGTTATACTTAAAAGACCCAACAAACTCAACCAAAAGACTTATAGAACTGATCAACAAATTCAGCAAAGTGTCTGGATACAAAATCAATCTTAAAAAATCAGAAACTTTCCTGTATGCCAACCATAAATTGGCTGAGAAAGAAATCCAGAAAACATTTTCACTCATGATATTCCTCCCCCCCCAAAAAATAAAATATTTAGGAATAAACCTAACCAAGAAGGTAAGAGACCTCTACAAGGAAAATTATAAAACATTGAAAAAAGAAGTCAAAGAAGATCTTAGAAGATGGAAAGATCTTGCATACTCTTGGATAGGCAGAATAAATATGATAAAGATGACCATTCTTCCAAAAGTGTTCTATAGATTCAATGCTATACCCATTAAATTACCAAGGTAATTCCTCACAGACATAGAAAAATCAGTCATTAAATTCATTTGGAACAACAAAAAGCCCAGGATAGCCAAAGTAGTTCTCAGCAACAAGAACCATGCAGGAGGCATCACAATACCTAAGTTCAAACTATACTACAAAGCCATAGTAATAAAAATAGTATAGTATTGGTACAAAAACAAACAGACCAATGGAGCAGAATAAAAGATTCAGAAACAAATCTGCACACTTATAGCCAATTGATTTTTGACAAAGGAACCAAAAATGTACACTGGAAAAAAGATAGCCTCTTCAACAAATGGTGTTGGCAAAACTGGTTAACCATATGCAGAAAAATGGAAATAAATCCCACTTTCTCACTCTGCACAAGAGTCAATTCAAGATGGATAAAAGACCTGAAAATCACACCAGAGTCTTGCAGCTACTTGAAGAGGGCATAGGTCCAATACTTCAACACAGGTAAAAACTTTCTCAAGACCCAAAAGTCCCAAAAATTAAAAGGAGAATCAATACATGTAATTGCATTAAATTGAAGAGCTTATGTGAAGCATGGGATACTATCAGAAACTTCAACAGAGAGCCAACAGAATGGGAGAAAATTTTTGCCAACTTCTCCGATAGAGTACTAATATCTAGAATATACAGAGAACTCGAGAAACTCACTACTAAAAAAACAACCCAATCAAAAAATGGGCAAAGAATCTAAATAGACACTTCACAAAAGAAGAAATACAATGGCCAAAAATATATGAGGAATAAGAAAGATGCAAATTAAAACTTACCCTGAGATTTCACCTAACCCCAATTAGAATGGCAATCATTAAAAACACAAAAAACAACAAATGCTGGTGAGGGTGTGGAGAAGTGGGAACTCTAATACATTGTTAGTTTGATTGTAAACTAGTGTAACTACTTTAGAAAGCAATATGGAGGATCCTCAGATGAATGGGAATGAACCTACCATATGACCCAGCAATGCCACTTCTGGATAACTACCCAAAAGAATGAAAACCAAACTACCAAGCTAATGCATGCATATCTATGTTTATAGAGCTGCACAATTCACAATTGCCAAACTATGGAATCAACAAAAAGGTCGAATAACAGATGAATGGATTATAAAACCATGGAACAAGTACACAATAGAATTTTACTCATCCAGAAAAAAGTTATGTCATTTCCAGGGAAATGGATGGAACTGGAGAACATTATGCTAAGTGAGATTAACCAGTCACAAGAAGTAAAATATATGGAAGCTAGGGAGAAAATGGGTCATAGGAGGGACAATAGAGGAAGAAGTAGAAACATTAGATGAACAAGGAAGGTGACCTAACTGAAGGTGATGGGAAGGGGAAAGAGGGAAACTCCCTAAGGCACATGATGTACATTCACAAACATATCATAGTCAATCACTAAGTTGAACATGAAAAGGAGGAAGGGGGGAGAGAATGGGGTGGGAATTGGAGAAGGGCTAAATGAGTGATGTGCACATATATGCCTCTACCATCTTGTACCTCATTAAGATGTATGATTACAATGTACCAATAAAAAAAAGTTTAAAAATAATAAATGAATTCAATGAAGTAGCAGATTACAAAATCAACATACAAAAATTAGTCGATTTTCTATACATCAATAACATGGTTGCTGAGTAAGAAATGATGAAACCAATCCTATTGAAAATAGCCTTAAAAATTAATAAAATATCTACTAAGAAATTTAACCAAGGAAGTGAAAGACCCCTACAATAAAATTAGGAAACACTGATG